>VZRM01000712.1:125615-214488 GCA_013397955.1 Grantiella picta
TCTGCCCCCGGCTCGGGCCGCGCGGGCGGGAGGTGACACCGCGCCCCGCGGGTTCTCTTTGCTCCCGGCGGGATGACCGCCGATGTTAGGTGTGCGTGCGGACCGCAGAGGGGTTTGCAGTGCCGAGGCTGGCTGTAGCTCTGGGGGTATTTGTTTCCGAATAAATTTTCGGGTTTTATTTCCGGCGAAATTGTGCGTGTGGTTGATATTAAAAAAAAAAAGAAATTAGAAAGAAGGTGATTAAATTGCACAAGTGCAAAGATGTGCACGTTTCTCATTTGTGCATACTTTGTTGCTATGTGCTGTCTAGATTGTAGTACCTCAATCTAATAGGTGTTATGCGCAGAGGAATACATAGAGTACATCCCATGTGCACAGCATAGCGGCTGGAATCCACCGTTAACACACAGGTAATGCTAGATGTATTTGTGACTCTGTTTTTCCTCTATGAGTGTGAGCACTCTGTATGTGGTATGTGATTTTAGCACATCTGTATCTTCAGCAGACCTCTGTTAACTCATATCATCCCAGTATGCTAAAACCAAAAATTACTGTAAAAAGTCATCTTTTTTGTAATGTTCAGCCTTCTCTAAAAGGCATGTTTATCTTCTTTGCAAACATAAAAGGAGTGTGACTCAAATCTTATTTTCTTAGGCCTGAAATAAGCAAGATCTGGTATTTGGTTAGAAGACAAATTTCATATATGGACCAGGTAATTTTCCTGACCTTGTAGAAGCTCCTGGAAATCTTCTCTGTGGGACAAAGTACTTACTTACATTTTTAAAGGATCACCAACTTTCCTGTTTTGATGCAAACCCAGTTAATTCAGTGGAAGGTTTTGAATGGCTTTAGATAAACTTCCAAGGTGCTACTTTTAGTCAAGAAAAAATACCAAACCACACCACACACTTTTTCCCTCCTATATACACTATTTTAAGCTTTTCTAATATGCAACATGGAAGTTATGACAGTGGAACAAAACAATTCACAGATAGTAAACAGAGATGTCTTACAGGAGTTTCTTATGACCTCACTATTTTTGAAAAACATCTTTCTTTTGAATTAATAATTCTGCATTTTGAATATATGGGATTCTATGCATATATGCTTGCATTTCTTAGGTCTGTCATTTTTATAGCATCTGCCTGTGTTTCTGTGCTATTTTTCTCTCTGACACAAAATTAGACACACATAAATACTTTCTTATTCATAACAGAGAAGGATATTTTAAATAACCTTGTCAGCTAGGCTGAGCTCAACTCTTTCTTGAAACTGTTTTGGAGAAGATGACATTTCATAATTCTGAAATCATGTTAAAGTCAACATTGTAGATATATTTCAGTTTAATTTTTATGATCCTGTATTAGTGAGATATTAAAAAGCATAGGAAGTAGAAAGTCTGATTTAATAAAATCTTACTTCCAAGTTGTTAGACTGCTAGATGGTTTTAATAGCATGCGGGAGATTTGAAATAGTTATTCATGTAGAACTATCATGCTGTTGCTCCATTCATTTTTATTCTTAGTCCAAAAGTATTCCTGACAGTGAAAATTTATATCTGAATATTTGAACTAGAACTGTCACTTTAAACCAAAGCACAAAAACATCAAACAGTAAATGAATGCAGTTAAATTTGTGAGAAATAATTTTTTTTATTTATAGTGTTGCCTCTTGCTAATTTATCTTTAATCTACCTTTCACTAAACTTGGAAATCCTAAAAGCCTTTAAACTGAAATACTCAGAAGGAAAGATGGAAATAATTCATATCATTCTCATATAGAATACAAGTAGAGGGACCTGAGTGAGGCTGGAGCAAGAGTAAAGTTAATCAACAAAAGCATATGAGGCATACATGCATTACATGTACAACAATTTGTAATTGTACAGATCTGCCTTCTTTCTGTAGTACGTCAATTTACAACAATGGCAGGAACTGTTGATCTGGCATGTGGAATCAGATGTGGGAAAACAGGAATCTGGAGGTTCCAAAGCTGTTGAGTGAAATATTTTGGAACAGAAAGATGGACACTCTTTATGAAAGGTAAAAAAAGTGTTGAAATAATTTCATGTTAATACACAAAAATGTGTTAAGGAGTGAAGACTGTTGAACAATAGTGCAATGAAAATGTGAAATTTGAGGGTGAAGATGAGATAGTGCTAGCTTGAATGAAAATCATTGAGCAAAAAGTAGGTAAAATACTTACTAGAGATACAATTTATTGTGAATCTACTGCTACAGATTTAATCTGGGTAATACTGCCTACAAATAAGTAGGGGGGAAAAAGCTAGAGTTGAGATTGTGTGATCATGCAGATTTGTGTGATTTCGTATAGATAAGCGTCATCAAAATGTTCAGCCAATGTTGCTGGGGATGACATGAAGTTGAACATGATAGAGAATAGCTTCTTTTATGGAACAAACACTGAGCAAGCAAGAGACAAGGATAACTTAGACAAAATTTTAGTAAATTATAGGATCTGCAGGAAAAATAATGATAGAAAATAATCTTAAATATGATGGTTTCGAGTTTTTCTACTTCATGTGAAATTGCAAGACAGAAGAATGTGAAAGGTCTGTAACAGCAGTCCAGTGTTTCAAAAAGGCAAACTCAGAAATAAAAGTTTTAGTGAGGAGTACTGGAGGAAGAATTCAGATAAGACAGATGCTACTTTATGTAAAAAAAACCCCAATATTATTGAATTTTTACACTGGGAGAGAAGGGAAGAAGCAAAATAGCCCACCTAAACTGGAATGAAAAAGAATTCCCAGAAGGTAAAAGCCTTAAGCAAGTTATTAAGAGCAAGCAAAAAATCTTAAGAGAATGGAAAAGAGATACTGATTAGCAAGAAAAAATCTGCATCAAAAATTAGAAGGCATAAAAATTAGAATGCTCAGAAACTTTGTTAAACCAAAACTTGCACAGAAACCTAAAATAGAGTAAAAACTTCATAAAAGATGTAAGTAAAATGAGAACTTAAGAGGTGAAATGAATATTAAAGGATGGGGTGAACATTAGGAATAAAGTATGCCCAGATTAAATAGGTACTGGAAAAGTTGTTTCTAGTAAGAATATATGTAAATTTTCATATATAGTGAAAATAGGAACAGGGTAAGAGAAATCACATCCTCAGTGTATTTGGTACTGCATGGCGCAAGCATTTGGTCCAGGAATTTAATGTCCTAAAATACTAAAAAGATCAGCTCCTTTGTAATACACTTTGCACTTATTTCAGGGTATAAGGTAAGTGGGTCTGGACAGAATTTGTAGACAAAATTAGAGGTATTTCTGAGAAACAGATATATTGAGACACACACATATATATATACACACACACACACATACATAGAGAGTATGTAAATATTTACAATTTTAATATTTTTGTCTATATTTCAACATGTCAGTATTTCTAAATTTAAATAATGTGTATCTATACATTGTTTTCTTTTGGCCTAGGCTGATAGAAATAGTGTGAAATTGAGTAATACAATCTACAAACTCATGAATGAAAGCTTTTGCTGCAAACTGGGGAGATCCAAGTTTATAAAAAATTCCAGAAACTTAAAGCTAGTAGTCAATCAGGAAGGGTTATAGGTTGCTATTATAAATGAAGCACTTATATAAAGGGAAATGTGATTCTATGGTGTATTGGGCAGGATGTCCTAATAGTTAGGAAGGTGTTACCGGTATTTTAAAAGATGTCTGTTTTCATGAGCTCCTGGTATATTGTGCATGGTTTTAGTTATACATTCAAAGAAGCTACTAAAGTGAAATCTAAAGACCAGAAAGAAACTATGGTAATTAGGGCATGGAAAATTAAAAAAAAAAAATACGGGCCATACATAGCCAAATAGATATTGAAAGGACATGTGAGTCCTTGCAAATGCATTTTTAGTTAAATGCTAAAAAAAGGCAGAATGTATTTGAACTGAAGAGTGATGTTGGCATGCCATCAAATACTTATATGTTGATTATAAAACATAGGAAAGGGAAGAAGTTTTCTGACTGTCTGAGACTGGAAAAATCTTCCAAATAGGTAATCAGGCCAACAAAGTTTTTTAAAATAGAACTTGAAAAGAATTGTGTAATTGAGTGAGACATTTCCTGTTAGAAAAGGGACATTTGTGGCAAGTTGGAAAGGAAAGGGCTTTTTGAAGAAGTTGGAACATATTTTTCCTACACTTATACTCTATCTTTTCTCCGCCTCAGGGCTTACTGCAGGCTCTCAGGTCAGGTAGGATGTTTTCTCCCTTTATTGTATAATTTAGATTCTGAGTTATGTTAATTTCTCTCTTTCTTTTTTTCCCCTTTGTATAGTGGGACATGTTCTAACTCCTAGAACATTCTGCAAGGAATTTCTAACATATTTCCTCCTGTTGAGGGGGTCTCCACAGACCATTGGCAGTGTCCTTTTTTTCCTCTTCCTCCTCCGTTGTTTCTTTTTCCCCGAGAAAGAGTTGAGGTTTGACTTTTGGACTTTCATGCAAATTAAAGGTTTTCAGTCAGTGGGTAGTACTGTCTAGACTAAAAGTTCTGTAGATCTCTCCTTTTTTTTTTCTTATAGGTAAGTATTTAGTATATTGTAACCCTCAACCGTGAGCATGTAGAAATGTAGATAGTCCCTTTCAGCAATATGCTTCTATTACTACTACTTATGAAAATCAAATTCAACTCAGTTCCATTATCTCAAAAATACTAGCTAAACTTTCAGCATTTTCAATATGACATGGCATGGATTAAGTGACATACTGCAAAAAATCTCTCTGAAATTTCCTAAACTGTTCTGTCATTATACATTAGTTCTGACTTTTCATTTCTCTTATCTCCTTGCTATGCTTAGGATTATCAAATAATTAAAATTATTTCATGTCAAATATGTCGAATGTAAGGTATCTAAATCTATCTGAAATAACTGAAATAAAAGGATTCTGATTTCTTCTGGATCTGAACACTTCCTCTGGGGTAGCTTCTTAGTTTTTCTGGTGGAAGTTGTAGAGTAGAAAAAGAGGCTTATTAATATCCTAAGATATAGGGGTAATCTTAAAGTACAAATCTATTAGGTTATTCTTTTCTTTCTGCTTTAGTTTTCTTAGACTAAGCAAAACAGATTTTACAGGAGAGACTCAGAGAATTACCAGGTGTTTTCTGCCTTAATGGTTAAAACATTCAATAGAAGAAGCAGGCTTAAAATTTTTACACCACATTAGTTAGCAGAAATCTGAATATGATCAGATCCCTCAAACACAGAGACTGACCTGTCTCATCCCTGTTCGCTTTGGGGAAGCTAAGCATCCCATGAGAATTTCTCATGAACTATTCCTCACAAGAGACACAAGCAGGGGAAGTCAGAAACGGAAAATCAGGGATTATGTATAAATTAGACTTCCAAGTGACTCAGTAGTAACAGCACTAATGTAATTCTTAATGTTTATGAAAAGGATTGCTGCAAGAAATATAGCAAGGAATGTTGATCCTTGAGGCACATGAATGTACCCAGCAAGAACTTTGGCAGTCTTAATGGTTTCTGAATACTGGATCTAGACTCTGTAAATGATAGGTAAGAATAGATATAGATGTATGTATAGCTAGATATGTATATGTGTATGTATATATACGCATGTATGTGTATATATATATATGTATGCGTGTGTATATATATTAGATAATATATATTGAATATTTTTCAGCCTACTNTTATTTAATACAATAAACAGATAAATCTTTAATCTGACTTTTTCAAGAACACAAAACTATTCCTATGCATTTCTACATCATATGGTTAAACACATATTTACAAAATATAAGCATAATACATGTGTCAGTTTCACATATTTATGTACATACTGATTATGTACAGGCTGATTCTTAATGAGACTGTTTTGAGTTTATTCAAAATAGATATGAAAATTTATTTTAAAAGTGATAATCAAAAATCCATTATTTTACCATTCTACCAGTAGGCACTGTAACTGTGTTACGAGTATTAAAGGAAAGCGAGGAGTATGTTGTTGTTTTGTATTTTTAAGTGAGTAGGCTCGCTCCAGTTAAAGTGCAAAAGCCTCAGAATGAACTGAACTTGCATGTTTTGGCTACTCGGCATGACCTGAATTTCATGCCACTGGTGGCTCCTCCAGGTCTTCCTGCAGGGGAGTTTTCATCAGTTTCTGCCACTAGGTGTCCCTATATGTGTGCAGGAAAGTCCTGGTGGAACCACTAACTGAAGGAGGAGGAGAAATTGAGCGGGAGGAGTAGAAAAGATGATAGTAAACTTCCCTCATGATTTTGAGTTCTTTTTGGCAACCATCTTGCACATCACTGAGGAGAAAATATGAACAGATTCATGATTGTGCAGTTAGATTTCAAAACAAACTTTTTTTAAAAGGAAAATGGATAATAATGTGCTCACAGATATTACACAGTCTTTTTGATGTTACATAGTCTTTTGGATATTTTGAAGTTATATACATATATATAAAAATGGGAAAAAACATTCTAAAAACATCAATTTAAGTTTTAGACTCGGTAAATTTACTATAATTTCTAAATTATTGGTAAAATTCAGTATAGAAAATGGATTTTCACATAGTAAACACAATTAATTATATATGTCTAAGAGTGATGAAGAAACATGTACTGTGATTAGCTTCTCTACAACATCTTGATAAATGGACTGTTTCAAGAATTAGGAGCCTTTGATGGATTGCACAGTCCTCTAACTCTTACAATTAATGTTTAAATAGATCGCTAGTAATGGAAAATAATGTGATGTAGACCACAATTCTTTTCATAATCAAGTGGCTATTAAATGTTATGCAAACATTCTTTTAGTGGGACAGTTGTTTAATCAAAGTCAGTAGCCATTATGACATGAAATATTCATTATTATTATTATTATTATTGCCTAATAAGAATGATAGCAATAAAAGTAAAAATAAAAATATATGTTCTTTCAGTTATAATAAATAGGACACTTGAACAGACACCTCAGGCTATTAAATAATCATTTTCTCTGACATCAAAAGGCTGCATGTACAATAAGAGCAGGATCATACTGATATTGTCCAGAAAACAGAGCTGTCGAGGTTTATTTCAAAGGTATTTACAAACAGCATCATTTTGTTGGAATGTCTCTACTGGTTTTAAAACAGTCGTGGTCTTGGTTTAAAATTTGAGTCCATAGTCTTTTAACAAAAAAGTGAGAGAGTTGCGAGTCCATTGCACTGAAAACGTATGCATTGATTAATGCATTAAGGAATCACAGCTTATTATTCTTCATCAGCCTTACATACTTCACATTACTGGCTCTTCTTTGGAATTAAACTGACTGAAAGTCAAAGTGAAAGCAGCTTGTACTGAAACACATATTATAATCTGGTATTTGTTTTGGATTTCCACTTGTCTATTTTAAATTAAATGAAGTTAAATTTAAGTATATCTCCCCAGTTGACAAGACTGATTTTTGGCAGATGAAAAAACCTATGAGACAAACTTATTAAAAAAGCGAAAATCTGTCTTTTAAGATAGTGTGGTGGGTTCCCATAGTCTTCATACCACTGGCTTGGATTAGGATAATTTGGGTATCTATTGCTTAGAATTCTTTTACCATAGGCAGGAGCAGAAGAGGTGCTTTATTATTCAGTATGAAGAAATAGAACATGAGACTTGTGAGCAAAGTTTAATTAAACATTATTGTTGACAAGTGGAAAACACAAATAAGAATCTGCATTTTATAATCAGAAAAATAACTAAGTAATACAAGTGTTTTATTAGTTTACCAGTGAAGTTATGAGCTTAAGTGAGAAATGGTAATGATATATGTTATAAAACTTTTATTCTATAAACTCCCTATATAATGCATACAAGTGTCTTGCAAGACACTGAAGTTATATTATATTGAATAAAAAGGAAACAGAGTCATCATAACTATGGTATACACCTTAGTTAAGAATATCAAAATGCCCTGCAAGTATTGTTTATATAGTTTGCATTGTTTATATATGGTTTTACAAACCATAAAAGTTTTAATACACCAAGAACCTTCTCACACCTTCTGGTAAAGGGCAATATAGATTTAGAGTCTTCAGAGGAAAAAATTCTGAAAAGCAGTTTATTTATGCATAGAGATGGTGTCAAAGTTATGTCTTAATGTCATTTCAGCTCTAGATTTCTATACATATCCCTGTGAAACATGAACATCCTACAAAGCTTAAGCAGAAAGCCCCACGGGATTTTACTGTTTGTTGCTTTTATGGTAGTACTAGTAGTTGCAAATGGCATTCTCCACTAGACATATCTGATCATATAGTATCAATCCACAGTGCTGTTCTATAACATGGGATTTAGAGAAAATAATTTGGAGTGAGAGTGTCAGACTTACTGATATCCAGTGGTAACTGAATAGTGGGAAATTACTTAACTATACTTGGCTACCTGTAGATTTGAAGCCATGGTAGTAAAAGCAGATGAAAGAGAGGTGAAAGGAAATATTACCCCCAGCCTTCATTTCAGGAATGGAAGGAAAATGAGATCAGTTTACTGAAATGTTGCATATGTAATATCAAATACTTTATTAAATTAATGCATTTCTCAGAGTTCCTTTTTCAGTATCTCATCCAGAAAATGAATCTGACTCCTAATATAGTAAAATGTTGGAAATTTTTTATGTCCATTTATACCTTGCTTCAGTCTTTTTTTTCCTTAAATGCAAATTTATTGCTGACATGGATGACAACATAGAATTTTAATAAATAACAGTATCAGTGCCTAAATCATAAAGTCTGCCTTGCCTAAGATGAACTTTAGCATTTGAAGCCTATGTAGGTTTTGCAAGCGTCAAGATTTGTTATGAAGCAGTCTTCCTTTACAAAATGTTACCTACTTCTGAAATGCATCTATGCAGTACTAAATTAAATTAAATTAAATTAATTCCTTCCACTTGAACAATTTCCCAACTATTGTAGGAAAAGCAAGAAATACTTTACATAGCTCTATAAAATGAAACTTACTTTTTAAAGGCATATGAGTACCATGTTTTGAAATAGTTTTACTAGGCAACCGTGCATGGTGTCTAAATCAGGGCCCACTCATCTTAAGTACTGTCCTAAAGATAGTGATGTGAGATGGGCATCTCTCAAGGATTATTCCAATTACCTGAAGTCTTCTCTAAACATATGTCCCTCTCTACTGATTGTGGGATGTAATGCATTTAGCTTAGTGCCTGTTGCCTAAAATCAAGTAGGATTAATACATACTTGGTGAATGGTCAGTCAATGCATAAAACTATCTGAATAGAACCATAAAGAGATAAAAATATATTCATATATTCATGTCATTTGTAATCTTACTGACCCAGATGGGGCTTTCTGGGAAATATAGGGCTACTAATCATGAGGTGGATATTGTGTCAAAATTCAGACTTTCATTAGCACATTTCTTTTAAAAACGTAATATTACAGGAAAAACCCTAAGTTCTCGTTCAAAAGTTATTTCATATTGTAGCTAGCAAGTGCACATGAAAATTTCTGTACAACCAAGTTCATTTTATGTAGTTATATCTGTAATAATATGCATTTCCTCTTTATTTTTCTGTTAGATTGACATGGATGACTATATGCATTAGAGGACAGCTGTTAGGATTGATGTGATAGCAGACCTTTGTACCACATAGGGGTTTTTGTCTATTCCCTATTTTGCTTTATACATTGATTAAAATCTCATGTAGATGCCATAATAAGTAAATTTCCTTGCTTTGTGCTTTCTATAATAGAAATTGCTGCTCATTCAACAAATTATATTTGATGAAAAGAGCTCTCTATTAATTTGCATTTTATTTTCTTTCATTACATATTCCATTGTCCTTAATAATATTTTAAACCAGCATTTTTTTGTTTGCATACACTTAACAGACCTCAATGGCTGACCTTCACATCCAAGATAAAAAGGAATAAGTGTCTTTGTTATGCTGAAGGGAAAGTATAAAAAAAATACAGAAAAATACTGTCATCACTTGCCTATGAAATTTGCCAATGTGACAGGATATCCAGAACAATAACTGCCATGTGATTTATCAGTACTGACTGCTGACTACTACAGTCTAATTTGCTACACTAACACTCAAAATGCTACTGTAAAACATAGACTTTTTGTTTTCCATTCCTCCTTTCGACACAAACTGATTTAATTGACTTGCATGTCCCATGTGTTATCTTCACTCCAAATTCCAAGCTGGAAGAATGTAGGACAATCTTGAAAAACCTTCTGACCCTTCCGGATATGACAAATATGTAATCTCTAGCCATTGACCATTAGCTTCTGCGTACAGCATACTTTCTCAAATAAAGACTGTATTTTTAAATATCAAATATATTACCTATGTAGTGTAAAAAATAAAGAATTTTTGCACTTAAAAAAAAACCCAAACAACTAAACCTATTGTCCAAATTATTTTATCATAATTTATTATATCATTTTCATTTTCTTTTTTTGCAAAAATATTGCATCCCAGAAATATACCCATAAGAAATAGTTCTGGTAATGCCATACCATTTTCCTTCATCCTTTTCACACCTGAAAAGGTTATCTATTACCTTGAATACTCTTCCACTGAGGATGGAGGGCTTTCATTTGTTTTCATGAATGAAACTTAATTCAGGCTGCTAGTTTACAGCTAGTTTAGAGCTTTAAAGAGTGTTCGCCTAATGATCTGACATGTACTTCAGATATATTAGCATCTGAGAAAATTTATCACATGGTGTTTATTGTTGCCATTGTTGTTTATTCTCTTTTTGTCATATAACTTCCAGTAAGAGTTTGTTGAGAACAGATGCAAAAGTTAGACCTTCAGAGAACTCATACATTAAATAATATCTAGAGTTAAACTTGTGGATGAGTTCAGGGACTTGCATACTTAAAGACGTCTGAGGTGGACTTCAGGTGTCTTGGAATATACTTGGAAACAGCTCCTCTCAGAAGAGCCTTCTGTGACACCTAATCCTGAAGAGGCAAGAAATTGTTCCTGTGGGAGATGAGCTATTCTTACTGGAAAAATTCAAGCAAATAGGTACTGGAGCATAATTTAAAGGGGACTTATCTGCTCTAGGCTGCCTCCGTACTTAATGGTAAACAGGTGTTAAAAGCGTCCTTAAGAACTGAATCATCCTCTCAAGAAAGCTATTTCTTTCAGATGACTATGTCCCTTTGTCCCTCAGGGAAAGTAAGGATCTAAAATAATTTACAAGCTCATTTAAGGGCTGAAAGCTAGGTGGGAAAAACTCAGGTTCAAGAATCTATTTTTGGCTATGCCAGAACCCACTAGAAATGAGTAAGCATCCATGCTGCTAACTTCAGTTCTGGAAATTAAGAGAAGCAGCTTACATGAAAGTTCTGCACTATTGTGTTCTGTTCTTTAAGGTTAGTAATCAGAAAATTGAGCTTGCGGTTGTGTCTGTTGGAAGTCTTTCATCATTGACCAGATGAATTAACAAATCTGAGGGACAAAAGATTGTGACACAGACAAAAATTGTTTGCCTAAGTCAGTCTTCTAAAAGAAATTTTTATTAATCCATATCAAAATGTTCCATGATGTGTTATAATTCAGAACAAGCCTCTTTAAGAGTTAATTAGCTTTAACTTGCTCCTTCATATCTCCCAAAGGAAACACAATGCACATGAGAAATTCACATTTGGTTGCTGAGAGCTTGTATGTCTTAAAAGCAGCTCTTGACTTCCAATCTCTCCGTTGCTCTTCTGAGATTTTTCCCAGTGCCGTTTTTGACCTACTAACTTTACTGCAGTTGATTTCTTTTTGGAGCATGGGGAATCAGAAACCATCTCTTGTTCAAATACATAACTCTTTAGCATTTTTTATCTACAGTCTAGTATATACCACAGAAAGATCTTGTAAGAGGTCTTTTCCTGTCATGTCCTTCAGCATATATGATCCAACCAGAAAGTTATAGCCATTTTGATGCTTATACCAGTTCAAAGAATGAGGAATATCTCCTCTTGAAAGCCTTAACGTTGTGACTCATCACACCTAACTTGTTCTGATCTCAGCCCTTAACATCTTAACCAGATAATGGCACTTATACTAATCCCAAGGATGGTGGAAACACCTAATGTAAGGCTAGCTCTACACTTTCATCAGTTATAAAACTGATTATTGAAAAGCAATTAAAAACAACTGGTATAAAAAGGCACTGGCTTTAGTACTGGCCCACAGCATATTCATATAAATGCTTTAAACTAGTATCAAGGAGCTTTTGCCTGGAGAATTTTGGAATTGTGGCTTTTTCTTTTTTTTTTTTTTTTGATACTTATGATATTCTGAAAACTGCTGACAGGAGTTTTACTTTGTATCTTCTTGTTTTTCTGTTGTTGCTAGTCTGTTGATTTTGGTATTATTCTGGTTTCTTCATAAAACACCTAATAAGATTTGATTCTGCCACAAATCCTATATTTATTTTATTACATAAAACATATTTTCTATGCTGAAGTTAACATCTTAGGTTTTATCTTGTTTTGGTTTTGTTTTTTTTCTCCAACTCTGTTTCTGAGTTCCACTGTAATTTGATACTAAATTATTGGTTTTACAGATCATTAAAAACAGAATATTTGGCTCTGTCACAAATATCTCATTCAAGGAATATTCCAGGATGAGTATACCACTTACATCATGCTATCTGGTTTTAAAATGTGGTGAGACTACTCCTTTCATACAGAAGTTCAGTAATAAATTTTTGACCAAGGAATTTGATAACATGAGTTTAACAGTCTCTTCAAACTGACAGGTTTCAAAATCACACTTCCTCTTACTCAGAGGAAGCACTGTGCATAGCAGGCTAGGCTTTTATATTTTATAATGACAATTATGGATATAAACATTTAATAGTTTTCCTCTCTTTCATTTGGCTTTTTTCATTTATAGTAGTCAGTTAACAATCTTTCAAATGATCCAAGCAGCCTTAGCCCAGAATTCCACTCCAGGAATGCCCTTTTAGTCTGAGTGTTTGTAGTACTCAATTTGGTTATATAGTAGTTCCACATGACCTTTTCAACTCTAAACAAACCAAAGCAGGGTTACTCTTTCAGTGTTATGAATTAACCAGTATAAAAAGAGCTGTATGAAGTCATGATGCTTGGCATAGTGTTATCAACGTTGGCCAGATCCTTCACAGGCTGACAAAACTGATCAACAAGGTTATAGTTTCCTTTGGTGACTTTTTAACCAAAGATGTGAAATTACTCATTAACTGAAGGTTAATGCTTGCAGTTATATCTTCAAGTTAAAAACCACATTTTTAAAGAACACAGAGTTTGCAAAGATCTTCAAAAGATAGGTTTGCAATCAAGAGGAAAATCCTCTTTGGTTCTATCATAATGGAACCAGCAGATATTATTTCCTTTCCTTCCACTTCACATGCCTATCTATTGCAGTGTGCTAGCAGGATTTAGGGTATGCATATCATTGGTCCTGCCCTCTCCCCCGTCCCATTCTGTATATGGTTTATGTTCTAGAAATCTCTCCTTAGCTCAGTGTAATTATTAGTTTCCTGAGTCTGTACCCTCCTCTGCTGTAAACCCATTGGTTGTAACCCCTTCTCCTCTCCTTATCTCCTCCCCTCTGGCTTTCCCTGATTGGCTCTTTGGAGCTAACCACTCCCCTCTTCCCTCTCCTTTTAACCCTCTGGATCCCTTTGTTCTGCATTTGCAGTCTCTGGGTTCCTCGCCCGTTCCTCACCCCGCCTTTCTGCCTCTCTTTGCCTCCCTTCACCCTGAGCCCATGGATCCTAATAAACACCCTTGGAACCCCAGACTGTGATCCAGCACTTCTTTGTTCACTGCGCCTCTACGACGACTCGCGTCCCCCGAGCCCCACTGCCTGCCACAGTGCTCTGCCACCTCCACGTGTGCCCCCGGCATGTCTCGGCCCCGGACGGCTCCCCTCTGTGCAGGGTGGGGTGCCCATCCGTGAAACACGAGGCTGCGACACCGCACCTACCTTACATTTTCAGTTGAGAATAAGTGATCATAATTATCAGACTCTTGAATATTCTCATGTAAATAGGAACTAGTTCCAGAGACTCTGAAGATTAATGTGAGATGAACTTTGAGATCCAGATGAATTCTACTGTGTGGCATTATAAGTTTCCAGCTGATCACTTCTTATGCAAGCTGCTCACCATTAAAATGTCAGGATTCGTAAATGCACCAGGCTATAATTGCCAAAACTTTTAACTGAATAAGACTCTAAGATTCTGTTTCACAGCATGGAATTTGCTACTTCTCTGGAATTAACTTTGTGATGAGGATAATTTAGATTTTTAAAATCAGCCAGACAATATGTACCAAGAAAAATCTGAATGCGGTCTAAAATACCTCTGCATAGTGAAAAATACTGTAAAAATGGTATTTCCTTAATAAGTTGTACTAGAGCAAGATACTTTTAATTCCTAAATGCATTTCTTTTCTGGGGTATACCCTCCTGTTATGTTTCAATTTTTTCAGTATTGCAGATATAATACAGTCCCAATACAACGGCAAATACATACACTTTGCTCCATATAGCCTGTGGTCACATCATATTTCAAAGGCAGTATGGAGTCTGCTCCTCTCAAAGATTTTTAGGATCAGCCTGACCCTTGAATAAGGTTCTTCTCCACTGAGGATTGATAGCTTTGTGATAAGAGAAGAAGGTGCTCGCAGCATCAGTTCAACAAAAACATCAAGAGTAGTGGCTCTGCAGATGGCAGGGTGCAAATGGTGGTCCTAGAGGTGTAGCTCTTCAATATGCATATATTTATATGTGTGTATGTGTGTGTGCATGTGTATAGGAGAGCATATAAATATATATCTCCTATATATGTCTCTCCTAGAGTGTATCTACAAGTATAACTTGAGGGGGTGGGGAAGTGTCTGCCTTGCTACCCAGTTAAAAATGCATATAATTCCTCACTCATCTCAAGATGCTACACAACTATGCAGGAAAAGTAATCAAACAGTTCCCAAGACACAGTGGCTGCATTTGCTCTTTGCCTGCGAGCAGGGTACATGAATATAAGGGTAATTTCTCCACACTTTCTGCTACTAATTTGACCCCAGAACAATAATGAAGGATCTGCCCTTCTAGATGAGATTTTTGCACATGCCTAAACTGTGTCATTCCCATGATAGGGATAAATAAATCAAGGATATGATCAATAGGCTCTCTATGCTGAAAGGTTGTGGGGTTAAAAAAGGAAAATTCATTATAAAGGACAGTTTTTAAAATTACATTCCTTATCAAGAATACTGTTTAAATCTCACAAATTTTAAGGGAAATTGAGTTAACACTGATTGAAAAGATACTGTGAAAACAAATCCTGTTTCATCTGTGTTGAATGCTGTTAAAAAATTAATTTTTATTTCTAACATCTTTGAACATTTTTGAGTTATTTTTTCAATGGGGTGTTTGAGTCCGCGAAACGTAGGTTACCGTTTACATTAACTCAAAAGCAGTCTGTTGCCACGTGTTTTGACCCTGCATTTCTATGGTACTCCTTCTGCCTACTGATGTTCTCTAGTTTTAAGTATACAGGAAGTGCAAAACAGACAACTTGCAATCCTGATATGGGGAAAGAAAAATAGAGCATCAGCAGATTTTATGCAGGTTTAGATGTGCCAAGTCTGCCATGTCGTCTCCTAGCTTGCAATTGGAGCATTTTTCAGCCACACAAGAGTGACTGTTTTGGAGCTTTTCCAGAAGCTCAGCTTTGAGTCAAAGAGAGAAGTCTACATTTACAAAGAACCATTCACAGCTGTCAGAAGTTAGCTGTCTGTGGGACTCAAAGTACAGCTGCAGTTTTTCCAGAATACTGACAACTTCTGTGGCAACCAGAGTCTTTCAGTAGTACTGGGATTTCTGAAGCTTTATCAGAAAAATTGCCAATGCCCAATGCCTGTATATTCCATTTCTGTGGTTTTGTTTCTCTTTCATTGTTTTGCATTCCATGACTTACTGAACTATTTCCAAAGTTAGGAAATTATAAGATATGAACTTTTGAAATTATATGCTTATCTCCAGGGGTTTTGTTTTTAACCTTTTGAAATTATATGCTTATTATCTCCAGGGGTTTTGTTTTTAACCTTCCAGAATGAAAAGAATGCATTAAACTCCGTGGTTTTTTTGTTTTTCTGAAACATATACAATTGTATTTGTAGCCTTCATGATGAAGAAGCAGCAATATTCAAACCAAATAGGAGTGATGGGAATTTATCCTCCCAATTTTGCTACAGTCAGAAGTATATAGTCCTCTTTCTACTTCAATAAGGATGGTATCTACAGCTTCATTTCTCCTGCAGACACCCTTAAGTGTTCCTCAATTTCAGTTCATATTGACTATTCAGACAAACAAACATATTGCGCAGTATAAAGTACATTTCTCAGAAATACAATAACCAGAGACAAAATAGCTGTTGCATTTGACTTATGCAACATTTTCTGAATTTTTTTACTAATCCCCTTCTTTCTTTGTCTCCTTAAAAAGTTTGCATAATTATAGCAAGGAAATGAAAAGCAATTGTGAACAGAAACCATATTTTCCTATTTCTCCTATGAAGCACATAGTACACATTAGAATAATATAAAGCAGTACAGGGTAAACAATAAAAATTTTTTTGACCTATATTGCAGAATGTCATCTTAAAGGATATTTCAAATATGAAAACACAGGGAAAAAACCTACAATGAAGCCAGACATTCAATCATAGATTTGACATGGCTCGAGAAATAAAGTCAGGATAGTTTCTGTGGCATTTACTTTGCATCTAAAGCAGCTTCAACATTCTTTTTTTGCTAAGTTTTTTTTTCTTTTTTTTTCTCTTATGAGTAAATCTCATTCTCAAGCTTTCATTTTATGTCTGAAAATTTTAGATGTCAGTGCAGAGGGGGCTTACAAACCCAGCCAACTCTTGTCCCAACACTTTTTTTTACTGTGTGTTACTTAAAAATAGCTGGAAGCATTTGCCAGGTCATCCAGGGAATCTCTGTTAAAAAGAAGAAAGGGAGGAAAAAGAGGGATAGCATTTTAATAATTGTGACTTCTCTTTTTTGTGTTATTCCTGACCCTGATCCACCTTACTTGGGTGTTCTTTATCACTTCTAACTTTATTACCTCATTGTGGCTTACCATGTAGCATAGAAATGTGAAAGACTCCTGAGGAGCTGCAGTGAAAATCCCTCTGCAATCAGGGCTGAGTGTTTCAGTCTGTCAAGCTGCTGTGCTGTGTGCAGTACAGAGACTGACTTGTTCAGTGGGAGCATTTCTAGATATCCAGTTTCTCTGAATATATTGATTTTATATTTAAAATCTCCCAAATTTCTGTTCTAATTTCCCAGAAAAAAAAAAAGGAAAGGCATCTATATTCATGGAAAAAGAAATTACCCGTAAATGCATGCTGTCAGTAGTTTTGATCTTCTTAAAGAAACTTTTTTTTAAGTTCCTTTTTCTTCAGCAGTAATAAGGAGATGCCACAGGCCAGTGATTTCGGATGTCTCTGTGAGTCTGTGACTTATGATGCACAAGATTTCCTCAGGAAGAGTATCTTTTGGATTTGAATATGTTGTCATATTTTGAGTCGTGCCTTGCTATATTTAACTATGCATCAGGATGCCTCTCAGTGAAAATTACTTTCCCTCTGTGTTGCCATTACTTGTTCATTTTACATAGTAGGTTTGGTTAGTTTTATACTTTTACTATTGTTTTTCCTTTTCAATATTTTTTCAAGCCAGATCCAAATCACCATATTTTAATTATTCAACATTATCAAACCTCTCTAAACACTGTAAGATGCAGATAATGGGTGAAATTACCTCCATGATATTTAAAGGAATATTCAAAAAACACTGTTGAAAAAGGCTGTGAAAATCAGCATCCGAAGAGAATCAAAAAAGATTTTTTTTCTTTTATTTCAAAAGATATCTTAGTACATATATTTTCTTCACATCCCTGAAAGATGGAGAGAAAATTCATGTTGACAGATGTGTTCATAGCTCTACCCTGTGGAGCCCAAGACAATCTTTAAATCAAATAGCACATTATTATTGTATTGCCATCATGTTGCCACAGGTTTCTAAGCAGCCTTGAGGCATTCGCTTCCCAAGCTATTGGGAGCTCTTTATCTCATGAAATTTGACATGCCCATTTTGGGTAGAAAAGTACTCAAATGGAGTCACCTTTCATCATCTCAGGACTTGCAAGTTGTCAAAAGACTTGTCTTCCAAGGGGGTTATGAAAGAGCACATATTTTTCATTGTTTGGGTTCTATATTCCACTTTGGCCACTGTTTATGCAATAAAAGCGAAATGCTCAGGAAAAAAACCCATAAATCTTGAAATTTTATTGCTGTTTCCCTGTGAAACCTACCTTTGTACTCTGTTTTCTAACACAATAATAACCTGTCACTCAGCTATGGTTAATAGCAGAAAACTTGATGGTGGAAACATTTTTTATTAATGTCTGATAAGTACAGGGAACTTGTTATAATTTTTTAGCCCTTGAGCAAGATTTTTATCAAGATTCAAGAGTTAAATTTTATACGCATAATGCAAAAATTCAGAATTGAACTGTAAAACAGCCAAGACTTTTTGGAATGGATATGATCAGTGGGATGAGGGAGAGAATTAGGACAAAAAGTGATAAAAACTCATGGGCCAAAACAAAGACTATTTAATATGTGAAGAGAAACAGAACAAAGCAAAAAAATAATGCAGAAGCAATCATTCCCCACCTCCCACTACCAGACAGATGTCCAGCCAATTTCCAAGCAGTGCCTGCCTTCAAAAAACTATCCCTGCTTCATACCTTCCGCCCCTTTCTACTTATTGCCAGGCATGGTGTTACATGGTATTGAGTATCCCTTTAGTCCATTTGAGTCATCTGTCACTGCTGCGTCCTACACAGCCTCTTGCCCCTCCGCCCAGCCAACTACCTGCAGGGGCATGGAGAGTAAGAAACAGAGAAGTTTTTAGTGCTGTGCAGGCACTGTTCAGCAGTAGTTAAAACACAGGTGTGACATCAAAACCATTTGTATCACTAATCCGAAATGGCTCCATGTGGACTGCTGTGAAAAAAATTAACTCCATCCCAGCCAGACTCATTACAATACATCAATTTTTTTTTTTTTTTAACATTGAAATTTAACTTCTTGCACTACTTTTGTAAAAGAGCTGATTGGAACTATTGTCAAGGACATGAAGCTAGACTAGGTGTACTCTCCAGGGTTGATACTGTATGACAATTTTTAGTTTCATAAGTCACAATTCCACAGAAATAATTGTGGGAAAGCAGTCTGGAGGTTTATGTCTTAAACTCTTTTAAGAAAATTAAATGTCAGGGAAAGAGAATAAAAATCAGCTACATTGTTCAAAATCATTTGTAAAACAAAGTTTTAAATTATCCTCTTTTGAGAGCAGGGAGTCATAAAGAGGTTCACCAAAATTTGTGGAATAAGATTTACCCAAGTGCAGGCATAATAAATATGTTCAGAGAACCATAATCAAAGACTGAAATTAGAAAATACTCATCAAAATATACACTCAGAAAGTTTTGTCTTTATTTCAATATATTCCTTTGGAAACTGGAAGATGGTGACTTCCAGTAATTTATACACTATATTTTAGCAAGTGTGTCCCTAAACAGATGAACAAATATATATGAATATATTAATATCTATATATATTCACACACATTTGGTCACCAATATATCACAAAATCACAGCATGGCTGAGGTTGGCAGAAGTCTCAAGAGGTCCCCTGGTCCACCTCCTCTGCTCAAGCAGGGCTACCTACTCCAAGACCATGTCCAGATGGCTTTTGAATATGTCCAAGAGTGGAGATTCCACAATCTCTCTGGGCAGCATACATGTGCCTATACTATGGATCTATAATTTTGTTACAAAGTTGTATGAAAGCAAAAGCTGGGAACTCTGAGAAACAGCCAAACAAAAGATTATGAATTGGTTTTTGTTGTAAAATGCCTAATTATCTCCAATGGACATACTTAATATACATACATTATGTAGTCAATTTTTTATGTCAGTAGGAGGTTGTTCAGTCAAATGCTATTTAAATAATTTTGAGAGAGAAAAAATAATATAAAATTCAGGCCATTTTCACCTAGTGTTTGAGTGTCTTTATGTATTGACAAAGTCTTGTCTTTTCTTGTCTATATTATATTATATACAATATTTTGTGTTATTTTGACTAGTATTTTTTTTAACCAGTCACAAGGCCACTTTTTTACCTCTTTCTCTTTCTGAAGGTAAATATTAAAACTTATTTCCAACTTTTGCTTTGTAAGAATACAAGGGCTAATATTTACTGTTTAATTAAAAATGTTAGTTATTAATTTTTATAAGTTTATTGGTTATGGTCTTGAAAAGCATTTATGAGGACATTTACTTATCCACCTACTGATCTAATTTTCAAGTCATCTGTTGTGATGTGACTAAAGACTAAAATCAATAAATGGTATTTTTCCATTGTGAAATTTATGCTGATTTTAGACAGTAAGAATGCAAAGAGTAAAGAGAGTAAAGAATTTTAGAGGTTAGGATATTTTTCATCTAAGTTCTTTTCAGAAATATTTTATCAGAGACTGTTTCTTGTTCCAGTTTTAATTTTCACATGGCATTTGGAAAGACTTGATTGAATTGTTGATGATGTTCAAATCATAGAAACAGAGGCTCAAAAAGTAGGTTAAGTCAAAAGGGACCTTTAGAGGTCATTTCTTCCAACTCCCCACTCAAAACAGGGCCAGCTTCTAAGTATCAGATCTTATCAGTCTTTTTGTAAATGTTGCTCTTGACACAATTATCAAGGGAGTTACTGAGAGTTTATTTATATCTGTGAAGGAATTTCTGTTGACTTGACTTTCAATTGGCCTGGAGTCATTGATAAGAAATGTCTTTTGAGTTCCTTTGAAAATCAGCTTGTACTGGTTTTGAATAATTGAGAATTTTATATAGGTGGTGTGGTCTGAATTTGGCTGGTTACCAGCTACCAACCAGAATTGCTCGATCAATCGTCCTTCTCATCAGGACAGGGAAAGAAAAAAACATAACAAAAGGCTTGTGAGTCAAATTAGGGACAAGGAGACTTCTCTCGTCACTTACCAACATGGGCAAAAGAGACTCACTTGGGGAAAATTAATTTAATTGTTTACCAATCAAATCAAAATAGCATAATCAGAAAGAAAACCAAACCTTAAAATATCTTCCTTCTGCCTCCCCCTTCTCATTGGGTTCAAATTCACCTTCAAATTCTCTATCTAGCTGCAGCTCAGCTCAGGTTTGGGGAACAGAGGACTGCAGCTGATTCATCCTGTGTTGTCTCTGTTGCTCCTTCCTCCTCAATGTCTTCCCCTCTGCATTGTGTGGTCCCACTCATGGGAGACAGTCCTTCACAAACATCTCCAATATGTGTTCTTCCCATGAGCTACAGCTCTTCAGGACTTACTCTAACGTGGCTGCTTTCCATAAGGTGCAGCCACATTAGACGAAACTGCTCCAACATGGGCTCCCCACAGGGTCACAGGTCCCACTGGGAGCTTAGTCCACTACGGGCTTTCCATAGGATCACAGCATCTTTCAGGCACCCACCTCCCCTAGCCAGGGGGCCTTCAGAGGTTGCAAGTTCCATGGGAACTCCATGCGTTGCAGAGGGACCACTGCTTCAACAGGGACTTCACCACAGGCTGCTGGGGAATCCTATCTCCAGCATCGCCTCCTCCTCATTCTTCACTGAGTTTGGTGTCTGCAGAGGTGCTTGTCTCATGCATTCTCACTCCTCCCTCTGGCTGCTGTTGAGTAGAAGTTTTTTCCCTTCATAAGCATGTTATCATGGAGGTGCTACTGTCATTGCTGACTGGCTTGGCTTTGGACAGCAACAGGTCGATCTTTGAGCTGGCTGGCACTGGCCTTATGTGAAATGGGGTAAGCTTTTGGCATCTTCCTCTCCCTTACTCTGAAAACCTTGCCATACAAACCTCATATAATGCATAATGTGTTCTATGTACAATTTGCAAGGGGGCGAAGGGCCAAGTGTATTTCTTAGTCTGTAATGCGCCACTTCTATAAGTTGCAGTTCTACCTTCTATGGAAATACCTGTACCAGAACTGTAATTATGTCAAATGAAATAGGTTTTTATTTCCAGCACTCCCCTTTCTGCACTTTGGCAAAAATGTCATTTGTTTTAGGGTTTGTTTAGACAACAGAAAATTGCTTTCCCTGTCTCATGAAATTCCTGCAATAATTCTCCAATTCTCCAATCTCCAAGTGAGTGAATTCAGAGAATTCAAGTGAATTCAATCTCCAAGTGAATTCATTCAGAGAAGAACAGAGAGTTCTTAAATATAATTCACTTTATCCTAAAATACATTAGATAAGGTGCTAACACCCTATTTTCCAATGAAGAAAAAACATTCCTTTTTTTATTAACTACAAATAGAACCAAGGTGGGCCATATCACAAAGCCAACATATATACTGAAGGCATTTTACATTACTGAGATAATTCTTATCCAAAGAATAAAGTCCCCATTTTCTTGACTATCTGTTTTTCTGAAGATTGTTAGGTTTGTGGTCAAGGACACTGCTGTGTCATAACGCCTCCAGGTTTCTTGAATTCTTCCTGTTGTAGCAGCAGTACTGACCCTTCTCCCTCAGTCTCTTTGTGTTCTTGTTGACAATAGATTTAGTACATAATACTTTAGCCACGTATTTTCACTTTTTATAAAATCCATTTGAAGGGTGATAGCAAGTTATTCCAGATTCTCTGTTCTTCAATGAGTTTTGAAAAAAGGGGGAAAAATTGCATGTGCTATTTCCTCTTTTATTTAAAACGTAAAACCTTTTTCATCTGTTGTAACGATATAAGTAAATGTTTTCTTTGCTTGTAAATGTGAAAACCCTAAGGAAATCACTTATATTTTTGGTTCTACTCTTTATTTAACTACTTTATGTGTTTATTCTTTTGTAAAGAATATCTGTCAGGTCTGATAATATCTACTAATATCTAATAATATCTATTAATATCTAATAGGTACTAGTTTAATAATTTACTTTCTTCTTCAAAAGAAGAAAAACCCAAAGCTTTATTTCCAAATGACTATTACTTTAAAAAGAACAACTTTCAACCTAATTCAAGACTGCTCTAAAAGGTCTAAGAATATGTCTCTTGGCCTACTGACTTAAAAAATTAATTTGATTTGTGAGAGAAAGAAACATGATCTCTATCTTAATAATGGAATCCCATTCTTTCAGGGGTTACTGGTTGTAAAATGAACCAGTATACTGAATATTTTATTCAAATTAAGACAATATAAACTAACTGTATAGTTAGCAACTTGTAAAAAATAACATAATAGAAATTAATAGTAATTATTTTATAAATAATTAAATAGTAAAACTCAAGCACTGAACAGTTGTTATTCCATTCTTCAGCCTTCATGGTACTTGGTTCTATTGCTCTGAAAGTGTTTCATGTAGGAAGGTAAAATGCCCACTATATTTATAGCATTTCAACTTTTCTTTAAAGCATGTCCTCAGATTTATTTTAACACGTATATATAGAATGTGTTGTGCATGGTTTGCCAATGTTATTTGCCTTGGTGCATCTTATCTTGACATGATATTGCATGGTTTGTTTATTTGAGGAACACTGTAAACTATCTAGGCTGTCCTTTCACTTAATTCTGAAATCCTTATATAACATCATTCTGGTCTACCTTCCTAAAGATTTGCAGTGTTATTAGTGCTTTTATTATTCTTAAGCTGTGCTAGTAAGGAGCTTCCTACAACAAAATTAGTATTTTTAACATCTAGTGAAGGGAACTCATGCTAGTGCCAATACTGAAGCTTTTCCCCTTTCAGAGGACTATTTAAATAAAATGCAAACAAAACCCTGACACTCTTAAAAGGCTGTGTGTAAAGTACTATAGGAATATTTGTTCTCATTTGTATTCATATATAATTTCAATCAGAGAACTGGCATAAGTTGTAATAGCAGAAATACTTTGAACAGAAATTGCTTTGCTCATAATCAAATAGGTCATCCAAAAAAAATTGCTCAACCATATAGTTATTACATTAAAAGTATATGAATTCTCTGAGGTCAAATTTTTATAGACACAAGAAAATCTCTAGAGGCGTTTGCCAAAGGAGCTTAAGCATTGGAAAGTTGTAGTGGGTTAACACAAATTGACGGCTAATGCTGCTTCCCCCCTGCCCCACAGTGGGATTGGGGAAGAACTGGAAGGGTAAAAATGATAGGATGACATATTATGGATTATTTTTTGTTGGTATTTGGCAGCAGGGACAGATCTTGAAGTGCATAGTGTGAGCAAAATTCCTTCACTCTTGATGTCTTTGACATGGAAGTAGTTAAATATGTAATGAGTGTTAAATAATGATGATAATAATATTAAGAAGAAGAATGACAACTGTGGATAGTAAAAAGGTATTTTGTAGCGTAAAGTTCGTAAAGCTGGTTTTTGAGAGGAAACAAACAAGAAAATATAAAAACCCTGACACCAAAAACCAAACCTAACAAAACAAAACAACAAAATTGATACAGCAACTGTGGTCCAAAAATAAATATGTCCACGAATAAAAATATTTTTGTGATAGCATTATGTAATTTAAAAAAAATGCTGTAGTGACAATGATGACATGTTTTCAGATAACCTTTTCTGAAGAATAAAAGCAAACATTTAAGAACAGTGCACATGAGAATGCTATTAAAAAGATTGCTGTTGTAAAAAGAGGTAATTCTGAGAATATAGAAAATCAAATACCTAAGACAGAAATTTGAACATTTTAGAATTCTAATTGATCTTTGTACATCTGTAGAGTCGAAATTCTTCATTAATGGCAGACTGCAAAAATTTTAGGATCATAGAAAAAAATATTCTTTGCTAAGTAAGATAATGGTCCTTCATTGTTGCCATGGCAAACATTGGCAGTCACTGTTATACCCTTCTGTATTATCACCAGCTAGCTAGAGTACTCCTTTCAGGACCTGTGTCTGAGGCTTTTTTTGATGGAGTCTGCTGCCTTGTACAATGGATAGTGCCATTGCAAGAGATAGAGCTGATAAAGGCTAAAACCATGAGGGAATGATTTCCTTTCCCTAGCCATCAAACTGAACAACTGTTTAGCTCGGAATTGGTTTAGCTGAGAAAAAACACATCAGATTTATCTGTAGTTTAGTGCTATATTAGGACAAGAGAGTCTCAGATTCTTGTCTCTGCACATGATTTTGTGTCTTTCATTTAAGTCACAGGGAAACTACAGGAATACATTTTATGCAGTGACCAGAACTCTGTGCTGTGCCTTTTACAGGGTCAAGATAAAATGTTAAATAGTCTGATTTCAACTTGAGTGTTCAAAGAATCTTTTCTATTGTAGTATGAAAACCAATTTAAATAAACTTGTATACCCATATAAAAAACAAATCAGTGCAGTCTAGACAAAATTCTTCTAACACTGTTTAACTTGTCCATAAAGTACTCTAAAATACTCTATTAGAAATATATATTTTTCTTATCCTACTGTGTCAATAGTGCTGCTTGGTAAACAGAAATTTTAATTAAGAATTAAATGTAGATTGAGCCTGAGGAAAAATATAATTGAAAATTATTATATCTTTTCCAGATTAGTTAAAGAATTATTGGGAGATTCCTCTATGGTTCTGTATTTTAGGTAATTATATATATTACAGAAAATCAGTGCCAACTGCTCCAGTACATATGCTTGATGTTATTTGGCAACCATCCATCCTGCTTTCATAGTGATAGAGTTCTGAAATATTGACCCAGCATCGCCAGTGCTTCTTGTAGATTGAAGTACACCCTGGTCAACTGAAATCTCACAGATATGAGCCTGTTTTTAGGCACTGATAGCTAGGTTTTAAACTACCTAATCTCTATACCCACTATACTTTTCATGTGTACAGTAATGTCTGCTACCTTCTTTATAAATTGAAGGTTTTCATGGTATGTATTAACCAGTGGTTCTTATCTCCATCTGTGCTTTCTGAAGAAATTTAATTTTCCCTGAATTAAGCTAAGGAACTTCTCAGTTATATCTGATTATTCTGCACTTGTTTCTTTGTGTTGTGTTTTTTTTTTTTTCTGAATTATAAGACTAAAGTGATGCATACAGTACCTTAAAACAATTTAATTTCAATAGTTAAAAAATAAAGCACATAAGATCAAGGTTATGCATCATTGCATAATTTTTCTTCACAAATATCTTATTTAAAAATTATGTTTAAAAAACAAATCAATATGAAAATTATGATTGTGATTGATCATGAGTAAGATCCAAATTGGAAAAAATTAATACAATGTAGACAGCTTTTCTTAATACCAACATTAATTCTGTGTTCTATAACTCACTAAAATAGCAAAGGTTTATGAGTTTAGGAGTTTGCATGATTCACATTAATTTTATTGACATGTGAGACTCTGATGGGAAGATAGTTGCTTTATGTTATATAAATCTTCAGGAAGGATCAGCAGAAGCAACAGGTGAAGAAGTGACTGCAGACCACACTGTCCATTTCTCTGTGCCGCTAGGGGAAGATGTAGGGAATGGGTATTAAATTAAACCTACAAAGCGGGGAGGAAGGCATTTGCAGATTTGGGTTCACTTCTCGTTAGCCTACTTTGATTTTATTGGCAATAAATTAAACCCGTTTTCCAAAACCGAGTCTGTTTTGCCCATTACAGTAATTGATGAGTGATTTTTCCCTATTCTTATCTTGACCCACAAGCTTTTCATTATATTTTCTCTTCTCTGTACAGCTCTTAAGAGAAGTGATAAAACAGTTTTGGTGAGCACCTAGCCTCCAGCCAAAGTCAAACAACCAGACTTCCCCATTTGTCTTCTTGGATAGTCCATCCTGTAGTGAAATTGCCAAGATGTAGGATAAAATAAAGTTTAATTATGACAAGAACTTATGGGGTTTTCCCCCTCTTTTTTTTCCATTTTAGGAAAGTAACCCACAGGATTTATAAGTCCTGTTGAAATAAATCAATAAAATGATACAGTAAAAGACTAAAACATCTCCTAAATGTGACACTCCCTAAGCACCCATATATCTTCTTAATTTTCAAGATTTATAGTATGCAAAGAATTCAACAGAGTCAAAAAGCAGTTGATCAATACCATCAATAGTTATATAACCTAGACAAAGTATGCCAAAAGACACAGAAATCTGAACTGGGAGAATAATTCCTAATACTTTGTTAATCAAGTCTTTCACAAAAGTTAAAGAATTTGCCATGTAGACATTTTATCTGCAGAAACACATCAAATTCATGGAATTGCCTGAAATTACTTCTGAACAACTTATTGAGTATCATTAAAATTTGCCATCTGCCACATATACTAGGTAGTGAAGACTGTGTTCCTTGATTTGTCAACGCAGCTAACCAGATGGCAACAGCTGGATTGTGATCTCTAAATCCTATTCACCAGGTTTGTATGCTCTTCTACAAACTCTTCCTACTAGTCTTTATTTAGCCAGCATCAACATTTGCAGTCCATTTTTGTATTGCTAGTGAAGTTCCTTTGCTGAGATATTCCAAGCAAGTGAAACAAAAACATCTCAAACATGGTTGGAATTAATAAATTAGTTACTTTTTAAATGCACAATTTCACTGTTTCTCATAGCACTTCTTTTACTGGATGTATTTTATTTTACATGGTTATGTATAATAAATATTAAGCCATTCAGCTGTCTTCAGGCAACATAATAGACCTCCTGTGAAATAAAATCTCCATCTAAATATAAATCAGTATTCTCAAAAAATCCTTTTGTTTTAATAGAGTCTATCAGACATTTTCACATGCCAGATAGGATGCCAGATAATTTCTATATTTTAAATTACATCCTACATTTTGGCCTAATGCCTGATCTGAGCACTTTATGCTCTCTTTTCATAATTAGTACATGCCAAACACTGATTGCTTCATAGTCACTTGTGTCTGTTGCTCACTTCCTCTCAGATTTTAGAAAAGGGTCTGCATTTCAATGTCATCTGTGAAACCAAGATATGTCCTTGTCATTCAGCTTACTGGGTTTGTAGTATTTTATAATATTTTGACATGTCTAGCATTAAAATTAAATATATCTGCTCTTAGCATTGCATATAATTTAGAAATTCTAGAATGAAGAACTATGTGTGAGATTGATGGAGGAGAAAGGGAGAAGGAAGAAATTTTAGCCTTCCCATTATCCCTCACATCCAGCTTTCCTGCTGCAGCACTACTCACACTCTGAGCAACAACTCAGCTGCTAACTCATGCCTTGATTTTGTGATTAAATTAAATATAATTAAATAATAATAATTAAATATTTGAAAGGCTCTAATTTATCTGAGACAACTACGTGGCACTTGCATATACAAGATCTGATTTGTAGGAGACCCTTGCCTTTCTAGACAGGAAGGACTATTCCTCAAGTGCAGGTGTCTGTGTAAGACAAATGAAATATAGTTTGTGTACAAAAAGCTTCATGTCTCCAAAAGTCAGGGACGAGAAAAAAATGGAGAGAAAAATCTTATTCCTAGTTAAAAACAAAAAACACCAACCAACCAAATATCCTGGATTGTTGTCCTCCGGCTTTTTCAAAGTTTTCACAGAAAAGAGGAGGAAGACTGACGAGTGAAGTGCTATGAAGTTAAGGAGTTTCAGCTGTCCTGCCACTCCCTACTCCTGTCACAGATACCTTTTCCTTGACTTGCAAGTTGAAGTATAAACAACCTTGTTTGAGCAACAAAATAAAGAATTAAATATATGGCTCCAAATAAATTACTATTCAGTTTAGTTGTAGCAGCTACTGAAAGTGCATGGGCATTCTTTTTTCCATTAAGCCATTTTGCAGTTTTGGTGGAGGTAGTCATGCAAAATTAGATTTGCAGCATTCAGTAGTGAGAGTATCTACCAGAGTCACAAGACATCGCTCATTGATCTATAAATTGTGCCTCTCCTTCCCACTGAAGAATGCTGTAATTGTGGTTTGAGGAAAGCAAATTTCCATGTCAGATAACTTTACAAATCCCTCATTAGTCAGACTATTGGGCTGCTGTCATCGAAGAAGTCAGAGGCCCTCTCCTTCCATTATGCAAATCCCAGAGGATTTTTACATAAACTAGTCTGCATGAAGACTTAGTTTCCAACTTGGCTTTTCAACCGTTTTTTCTCAATATTTTGGCTACATTGCAGCTGTTCTATTAGCAGCTGCCTAACTAGAACTTACCAGAGAGTTTTAAATTTTATTTTCTGTGGAATTTCAATAGTGCGAGTCTATTAAAAAATCCTAAATAAATGTTATATCACTACAGTGCCTATAGAGTTCAGAGCTAAGCACAAAGACTTGGAGCCCAAGAAAGAGAGGAACAGATTGTAGCATAGGGAAAAAATCAATAGATATTTCATAAGGTATTAGTTTTTAAATATTGTAACTTGTTACATAATTTACAATATAAAACTTCTGCCTCAAGCAATTTCTAGAAGAAAATATTAAAAGAAGGAGAATAAGAAACTTTTAGTGTAAATCCTCAAATAATATTATCTATTATGAATCAGGCTATGGATAGTCATTTTGGTACATACTGTAATTATAATTTAATTATGTGGTGAATTTGCAAACATAATTTCATGATTGTAAATATAATTTTGTAATGTGATTTAGTTTATTGCAAATATAATTTAGTAATTGATATATGTTCTGTAATTTATCCAGCCTAAAATGTGCAATGATACTGGATTATAATGTCAGAAATTAAAAGAAACAGGAAAAAAGAACCTACTATTGATTAATGAATCCCAGATATTCAGCTGTGAAGAAGCAGAGACTGGAAACACAGCACATGTGTTGGACCTCTTGGATCTTCAGAAGCTTCTAAAAAATAATTTAAAAAGAGAGAAGGTATTTTAACACAGATATTTATTAATTTTATGAATTTGCAGTTGTATTTAAAATACTTCTCTCATGGTGCTCTTGTTCATTTGTTATGATGAAATCTAGATCCACAGAGAACCCAGCCATGTTAAAATTTATCAAAGCTATAAGAAAACAATAGATTTTAAATTAATTGATATTCTGAGCAATGAGCTCAAACAAACAAACAAGGAATAAGGGTTATTTTGGTAAGCTCAAGTTTGGAAGGGATTCATGTTTCCTAAAAGAGATATAATGTCCTATCCAGCTTCTGTTAAGAAAGATTAATTCAATGACATTACTCTGTGCAAGGGACAGGGTAAGTACAATTTAATAAAAATATTATTGTTCTTCCTTCCCTTCACCTACTGAACTCAACAAAGGCAATAATATCTAATTTACAAAGTTCAGTTAAACTCACCTTTGCTATTGGATGGTATTTATAGTCTTTCTCCATGACTCCTGTGCCTGTACAAATGTCACTGATTCCCTAGGGTTGTAGAGTGGTTCAGATCATGCACTACATTTTATTGAAATCCTTGTTGGGTAGGAAATAATTGCTTGAATTCACAATTTCACTTTAATAGTAGCTAAATATTAAGTAATGTTAATTTATGGTGGGGTTATGTATTGAAACAGAAGCCGCTCAAAAATTGTCTGACACACCAAAGCTCAGTGTGTAAAAAAACCATCCAGGGCCCATCGTGCTCTTTTCAAACAAGAGTCATGAAAGTATCATGAGCCTAAACAGACATAGCACCACTTTGCACCTGCACTACTCATTGTAAACACTCTCAATCCACTGATGATTTTCAACAGAGATTTAATAATGTCTAAAGAGTACATCCACCAGTTTGCCAGCAATACTTTTTCTAAGTTGAAGTCATCATAAAGTGAAATTTCTGATGTTGATTAGTTAGAAAACATTAAACACATTGTGGTGGTTTTGATTGGTCCAAAACATCAGTAAAGTATTTTTAACATCTAGGGGAAATTTGGACCTTTCAGAAGCTGTTGTAGTAGGCCTGGAGAGGTGTTTGAGGGGTAGGGAGTGGCACAAAGATGGCTCTTGTGTGTCCTGAGTGTAAGTTCTAGAAGTTTTACATCAAGTCCAGCAGAGCCAATCTCTGATGGCTCTGAAGGTGATCGACATGCTGCCGGCCAAGTTTGGGCTAATTGGAGGTACTAGTTACGCCTCTGTGAAAACATATTTAAGAAAAAATCAAAACAAAATAAATGCGCACTTCTTTCACTTCTTTGTGGTTAGAGCAAGAAGAAGTAGAAGTGAAAATATGTAGAAAGAAAACAGCACGGATAACGCTAAAGTCAGTGAAGAAGGTGGGGGAGGAAGTGCCGGAGCTGAAATTCTCTGTTAGCCACAGTAAAAGCCATGGGGGGCAGGAGGTCTCCCTGCAGCCCATGGAGTCCACAGAAGTGCAAAAATCAACTCACAGCCCACTCCAGAAGAGTAAGTAGATGCCTGGAAAAGACTGTGAATCAGTAGGAATCTCATCTAAAAATTAAAACTGCAAAAGCCTTGACTGAGAGAGAAAGGCCTTTTCCTTGCTCCTGGAATGGAAGCAACCTAGCTTCGGCTCGAGAAAATCTGCACAGCACCCTATGGACAAAAGGACTCACGTTGCAGTAGAATTCGGGCGAAATGTTGCTCGTGAAATTGGACCCACACCAAAGAAGTCCCCAGAAGACTATCTCTCATGAGGAAGACTCCTAAGTAGAGAAACCCCTCTCCCTGATTGGACTGACCAGAAAACCCCTCAACCTGCCCCCTGTCTGTGTTGCTAGTTTGGAAAGAGAGAAGGGGGGGTGGTGAGTGCAGAGACTGCTTCTTAAAAGGGTGGGGGTGAGATCAAGAGAACTGTCTTGAGAGAGAGAAACAAGTAGAGACAAAGAGTATTTGTAGTGAATGAATTGTAGTGATGAACAGATTTAAGAACCTGCTCTGTAGACTGAAAAAAATACCCCACACTCTGCCCCTACCTGAATTTGTTGATTATAAATGAAGAAAAGGGGTAAATACTATAAGTTCGTAAGAGGGAGGGGGGGAGTGAACAAAATAATATATGAAAAGTGTATTTTCACCTTGCATTTATCCTCCAATTCTGTTAAATAATTAAATCACTTTTTTTGCAACTTTAAGCTTAGAGCCTGTTTGCCCTTTTTCTTTTTCTGTGTGTCCTCCTACCGACCAGTGTCCTATCTCAAGTAACTCATGAGATTAGTGTGTTTTGTTTTTAAGTAGTTTTCTTTTCTGTAACAAGAGAAAATCGAGGTGCCTAGCATTTAGTCAAGGTCAAACCTTAACACACATACCTTTTAACATAGCTTGTTGTTTGCAAAAAGTCAAACTGAATGGACAGAACTATAAGCTAGCTTTTTAAACGTAACTATCTGACCTACTCTCAGTTAATGTCACTGAGATATTGGATCTGCATATTTTTAAATATCTCCTCTCTTCTGTGCATTTATCCCTAAAAACGTGCATAAAACAGAGATATATTGGAATGTTACCTCTGAAAATGAGGGTAGGCTTTAATTCCAATAAGGTATTTTATTCTCAGAATTATTGGGCTCTGTCTTATCAAATTCACTTTCCCCTTTTTTCCATACATCTTATCCCCCCCAAAAAAAAGAGAAAGCCCAGGTATCCTAATAAAGATTTAATGTAAAATAACTGTATTCTGCAGTAATTTGATCACAGAGTTATTAAGATTTTTTTATTTTTAAAATATAACATTTAAAGATACCATATTCATATGTTTAAGTGCTAAAGCTGTGCAATGAAAGGCAAAGATGACATGATGTTCAAGTACACTAGACAACAATATAAGCCATTGGTATAATATAGTTCTGTAGCCAAAGATATCCTCTCTATCTATCTAATGAGAGTTTAATTAGCTTCACTATCAAGCCTTGTTTTTGATGAAGTTTGTAATATGGATTGAATGGCATATTTTTGAAAGAATATGTATAATGTTAATTTAATAAATTTCTTTATTAGGGGAATATTAGCCAAAAGTGCATCAGCAACTGGAAACTTTTGTTCTGTGGTATTTGAGTTTCTTCAATTCAGTTGGCATCAATTAATATATGCTATGTTAGTAACTGCTTTAATAAAGGATCTGGCTGTTACAGACCACCTTATTAGAGGGCAGGTAAGCTTGCCTTTACTACTCTATACCTACTAAGCTATTATACATTTTTGGTCAGTCCTACTATCCTGTAAGGATGAGATTACTTATATCTTACCTTGGCTTTTAGAAGGAACTCAGAACTCCATGCTGCATTTTTACTCAGTAGGAAAAAATAAAAAGCTTTTCCACTAATAGGTTTGTAAGATTGCTCAGGAACTGAAGTGACGGAATTTTCTTTTCCATTGATTATGAAGGAAAGACATATGTGTTACTGCTGTATTTCAGAAAGTAGAAGAATTAAAGTAATGCACTACCTGTGGTTAATTCTATTTGGAATAACATTTTAGTTTCAAATTTACTGTTTTGATATTAAAACAGAAAGGGGATCAGAATACATCATTGCTTGAAACTCTTCAAGAAGTAACTGAACTAATAAATGTGAGATTAAAGTAGTACTCACTGGATTCCAAAATGTTAGAGATAGAGGGACTTCCCCTTTAACTTGAAGACTGTTTAAACCTGTTTTATTCTTATAGAAAGTCTACAAGCCTTAGCTTTTAGGTTTTGTCTCCTGTGTATATAACAGACAAAAATAAGTTACATATTTATATATTATATTATATTGTGTGTGTGAACAGTGTATAACTCTCTCTAGATAGAATATTACTGGCAATAGTAATATAGAAACCTTAACACATCTGACAGCACTTCCTTCCTATATATTCACATTCATACTTAAATACAGGGCTAGGAATAACTCTGACACTACCTTGCAAATACCTTACCCTGCAATTTTTAACACAGAGCTGGCTGCTAATAGCTACAGTTCTGTCTCCGTCCGTGTTCTTTTTGACCTCCTGCTCATTCCATCTGTGAAGCAGGAAATGAGAAAAAAAGGGGATGGAGTCTGGGTGCAAAGTCTGTGGCAGTCCATGACAGCTCTAGCAACTATTGTTACTGTGCAGAACACTTGTTAGAAACTTTTTTGAACACACTGTGTTTAAATGTCTGCCTTGGAGAGAATTTATGTGACATAATCAAATGTCAGTTTCTGTAGAATCCTCCTGAGTACCTGATGAACTGTGGAACAAAATGGAAGAAGGTTATTAAGGTAATAGGTACCCAAAGACCTTATTTAAATTCTTCTCCATGGTCAGACTTCCTGTGTAAAGTTTTATGATCCAGCTGTCACACAAAAGCACCTCTCTAGACCATTATTCCAAATACAGTTCATCCTACATAACTGGTTCTGTGCAAACTTCCACTGATAGTACATGCCTGCTCAGTTGATACTGCAGGCTCCGGGAGGGCAGCAGGAGCTGGCTGTCACCCCCGACCTGGTCCCTGGTCCTCAAAATTCCACCGGATCCAGAGCGGGTGGCCCCCGGGGTCCCGTGGCGTGGCACGAGTCTCCCAACCACAGAAATTCTAGCAGGAAACAAAAATAAGGCGAAGGAACGAACTGGAACGCCATCTCTGTTCTGCCAGGGAGGTTTATTTGGGGTAATGGGGGAGAAGGGTTGCAGGGGAGGAGAAGGAGGGAGGATAAGCAAGGGACGGGAATAGGGCTAGCAGCTCAGAGATTAAAAGACCCCTCTCTGACACAGACACAAGCTTATAAGGGGAAGAGAAAGGGGAGGGACTGTCTCCCCAGAGCCAGTCTCAGGAGGAGGAAGGGAAAATTGGCAGGGGGAACACACCAATAGGTTTTCAGGTACAGCAGGATGCATATTTTAAAATGAACCAATAGCATACAAGGCAGGGGAACAAAGGAAGCCACACGAAGATCTGAAAATTTCATTACTACACTCAGTGAGGTGTCGACTTCTATTGAGAAGTCTTTGCCCATTGTTGTACAGATGACATGAGGTCTGCATGGGGATGATGCCTAAAGACAGCCAGCCTTTAGGAGAATTCAAGGACCAGTTCTGAAAAATACAATGCTGCTCCTTTTCCTTGCTAAAAGAGTAGGGAATGAAAGAAGTGCAGAAGCAGTACTGCCCTCAAAACAGATTGAATGAAGAACTGGGCATCGCCAAAAGGCAAAACTTATGCTCTGAAGATTTGAGGACGCCTATAGCTTTGACAAATATTAGAGGTATTGGAATACTGAGTTTCTGCCAGGTCCGAAAATGAATGGAAGCATTTTAGAAAGGACCAGAGGCAAGTAGGAATGTTACACATTAACATTTGCAATTAACAGCATTTCAGAAGAAAGAATGGACTATCATGAGTTCCAGAATCACACAATCACATAGTGGTTGACATTGGAAAGGACCTCTGGAGATAATCTTATCCAAACCCTTGAAGCAGGGCCACTTACAGCCAGTTGCCCAGGACCATGTCTATACACCTTTTGGATATCTCCAAAAATGGAGACTCCATGACCTCTCTGGGCAACCTGCACTAGTGCTCAGTCACCCTCAGAGTGAAAGTGTTTCCTGACGTTCAGAGAGAACCTCTTCTATTTCAGTTTATTCCTATTACCACTGGTCCTGCCACTAAATATCAGAGACTAACTCCATCTTTGTGATCACTATGGTTTAATGCCTTCATCAACATCATAGACACTGGGATCTATGTATCCTCAGCAAGTTTGCAGATGACATCAAGCTGAGTTGAGTCATTGACACACCTGAGGGAAAGAATGCCATCCGGGGGGACCTGGATAAGCTTGAGAAGTTGTCCTACATGAATCTCATGAGGCTGAAAACACCAAGTCCTGCACCTGCATTGGGCAAGCTCTGGTATCAACAGAGTCCAGAGGATAAAGGGGTTGGGAGCAGCCCTGTGGATAAAGACTTGAGGGTACTTGTGGATGAAAAGCTGGACATGAGCCAGCAATGTGCACTTTCACCTCAAAAAGCCAACCATATTGTGAGCTGCAGCAAAAGGTGCATGGCCAAAATGTCAAGGGATGTGATTCTCACCCTCTATGCCTCTCTTATGAGACCCCACCTAGAGTACTGCATCCAGCTCTGGAGCCCTCAGTACAAGAAAGACATGGACCTATTGGAGCAGGTCCAGAGGGGGAGCACAAAAATGATCAGAGAGATGGAAAATGTCTCCTATGAAGACGGACTGAGTTGGGGTTGTTTTCAACTGGATCCTGGAGAAGAGAAGGCTCTCGGAAGACCTTACTGTGGCTTTTCAATACTTAAAAGGGGGCTTATAGGAATGAGTGGGACAGACATTTTAATGGGACCTGTAGCAATAAGACAAAGAATAATGGTTTCAGATTAAATGAGGACAGCTTTAGAGTAGACATGGGGATGAAAGAGGGTGGTGTGTTGTTGCAGAGCAGAAAGCCCTTGCAAAGTGAGGGCCTTGCTGACCTTGTAAAATTCTTGCTCACTTCTGTTACTTCGGCTAACTAGAAGAACACTCTGGGAATGACTCAGCTAAACTAAAGGTGAAAAAAGAGTTACGTAATTGTAAAACAATTATTAGAACCAATAAATGCTCACACCATGGGGCTTGTGGTTGGTTACATCTGATGCCTGTTCCTATTGTAGTCCATAGTGGTTAGTTAAGCACATTTGTTGTGCCCCACAAGTATGTAAACTCATAACAAACTAACAATTTAAGAACCCTGGATTTTTGCAATAAAGTGTCTTTGCAATACTATGGTAAAAATCGTGTTTAACACCACAGTGAGTCATTATAATAAGGGTGGTGAGTCACTGGAACATGTTGACCAGGGAGAGAGTAGATAACCTGTTCCTGGAAACATTGAAGGCCAGGTGGGATGGGGTTCTGAGCAACCTGATCTAGGTGAAGATGTCCCTGCTCATTGCAGGGGAGTTGGACTAGATGACCTTTAAAATGCTTTCCAACCAAAACCATGCAATGATTCCACGATATTCTTTGCAACCTCTCTTCAGGTATTTATATACATCCATTGTTGAGATCTCCCTGAGCCTTTCCTTTTCTAGGCTGGAGAATCTCAGCTCCTTCAGCCTGTCTTCCCTTTCTTCCTAATCTTTGTGGCCCTTTGTTGGACTCTCTCCAGTAGGTCCACGTCTCTCTTGTACTGAGGAGCTCAAACTTGGAAACAGTACTCCAGGCATGGTCTCAGCTATCTGCTTCATAAACATAAGATAATTTAACTCAGGAAACAGTTTTGTGTTTATAAGAGTTTGGGGGCTGGATAAGCATTAAAAAAAAAGGTAAAATGAAAAGAAGACTTGGATTGTTGCAACTCTCCTAGTGACACATAAGATCCCTGCAAAATTCTTTTACAGTACGCAAAGTGCCTCTGGTGTTAAATATCAGAAAAAGTGGTATCTGCTGACAAAAGTATTATCTATTAATGGGTGAAGAAGAAACAAAACCACAAAGGAATTAATTTGGCATAGGAACTTAAAACTATGAAAGAATTCAAAGAGAAACCTGCCTAAGCAGCTGCATGCTCCTCAGCTGTTAAAAGTTGAGTACCACTTACTTAAATGAAACTCAAGAATTATCTCCTTTGAATGGCCTCGCTTATCATCAATTTCAGTTAGTACAAAAAGTCTGTAACCTCATCAAAATGTGATACTGTTATTAATGGACAAATACAGTGCTCCAGATGATTGATTTTTCAAATATCCTCTACTCTTCTCAAAGGCAAACCAGTAATATGATATTCACCGATGCAGACCAGCTGATTAGTTTATGGTCCTATTAGTTAGAAGTGAGATTAAATTAATATTTTCAAAGAATTGCACTTGCTACTAAGTGGTAGGTCTAGTAAAACACCTTAAGTTCTTGAATACTGCACTGATTTGTGGATTCTACCAGAAAATGTAAGAGGAATGCTCTGCATTTAAGTCATTTTATAAAGAACTGTAATGGGAAAACAAGTAAATTATTAATGCTAAAATCGGAGTTTCTCACTTAGGCAAACTTGCATTACAATAATGAGGAATTTTGCCTTCCCCCACCCCCAGATTGGTAGGGCATGTGACCTTATTTCTCTTTTCTTTCCAAAGAGTACATATGTAATAATATTGCCATTGAATTTGAAAAAAAATTATTTCTACTTAAAAATAAAAATAATCTGAGCAAAAAAATCAGACAGGATGTGCTTGAAGTCTGGAGCAGCTGAGCTACATGATGCAAAGCTGTCATTTCCTACACTTCTACCATTCACATTTCAAGTGATCTGTATGCTGAGGCAACTGTTCTAAGCAAATGATATTGATTCAGCTTCAAGGATGACATGAAAACATCCAGATGGCATGCATGCATTACATTATAAATACTGGATAAATTATAACTTAAATATTCAGAAAGGTGGTTACAGTATCTACTATGTCAGTAAATAGGAAAAAATAGACTGGCAATGGGTTTTCAAAATAGTCATACTCCTTATTTGTCTGAGAGACAGGGGTGTGTTCCATAGTCTATAATTAGGATTTGAAATATGTTCAGGTTCAGCTGAAGTAATTATTGCCCCTTTCTGAATATAATGTTTTTGAAATTAAATAAGAACTAATTGGGAGGGGTTTTTTTAATCAGCTGTCATACGCATCTCCTAAACAAAGATCCTATGTAATGAATGAACTGAAAGCAATTTAGAAAGAAATTCGCTGAGGAGTTTTCTTATCTACGTTTCATGTTAGTAAAAGGGATATATATTATATCACCAACCCATCCAGTAATTACATACAAAGGACAACGAAGACTTGTTCTGTGCAAAAGTTAAAATTTGTAAGTTCATTCACTTGCAAAACCTGACATTTTGGAGAAGGTGGGGGAAACAAACTGAAAATAAATTGTTCATAAAGAAACTGATGCTTAAGAATAAAATCCTACAGTAGGGAAATAATACTGGATGGTAGTGTTATTTTCCTTAACTAAGGAAAAATAAGTCATCAACTGCAAATCTTGAGGTGTGAGTACTGGAAAGATGTAAAAAAAGCCGAATAAGATATGTCTTAATGCATATTTAATGTATACTAAGTAGTGATAGTGATATTTTAATGCCAATATTTGATTATTGGATACTGCAGTTAGTGAAAGTATAACCCATGCTTTTTTTAAGCTGAATATCTTCTTAAGGCAAGATTATTTAAATTTAAATGAAAGTCTTAAAAATATTCTTCTGCAAATTCTATTTTATTTAATTGTCATTAAAATTATTAAGTGTTTTGTTTCCAGAGATTACTCAGTAAGTAGTGATTAGTTTAAATGCTAAAATAATGATATATTGCAGTAGACAGACTTTTATAGTTCAATTTTCCATCAGTCTTGTAAAATGGAACAATTTCCTATTTTTGACAAACATTTGACTAAGGAGATTACTGTAACTACTTTTAAGTGCATAGTTGATGTTCAAATAAATAATTTATTTCCTTAAATACTCATCGCATTTTTAAGAAATATTTATTATGCACAGCATTAGGAAGACAGTTTGAGAAATTTTACTCATTTTGTATAAGCAGATTAATTGAAGAAAATTTGCTGGGATCTTTTGTGTCTATACAAATCATAATCCAAAAGGCGGTTCTGTCATAAGAGTTCTTACCCTTCCAGGTTCGATATATGAAAAATACTATGATGACAAACGCTTGAGATCAGAAAGATGAAATCATAGATTTGTTGAGGCTGGAAAAGCCTTACTTAGTACACGAAGATCATTGAGTCCAGCCTTTAGCTTCCCACTGCCATGTTTACCAGTAAACCATGTCCCCAAGTGACAGCAGACTGAAACAGTGACATTCAAAATCTGGAGCCCTCCCTCATATCTTCCCACCCCCCTACCCCGCCCTAATAAATATACTAAATATGCTAAATTTGGATAGTAAACTCAGGAGCTGCTTGTCCATTAATGATTGAGTATGGTGAGTCACTAAAAGTTGAGAAAACCTGAACATTCAAACAAGGCATGAGAATATGATGCAGTGGTGATCTTGTTTCCTTCTTCAACGCAGGGAGTGAATACATCATTGATAGGGTGGGCAGCAGTATAAATCCACCTGCTCCTTGGCTGCAGTCTAATTTTATGTAACTAAACCAGATATTGAATAACTGTTCTTTGAATTTTATCCTCTCCTTCCTAATATCAATCACAATATTTTGTTAAATCTGTCCAAACAATGTAGATGACAAAGTGTTTATAGAATCAAGGACAAATGGGGTTTTTATTGGTTTGCCTTCTCCTTGGAGTAACATTAACTGATAAAAATCAGTTGTTTAAACAAATTAATAATTTTTGAATTTTCTTAATAACACCACCAGAATTTTCTTGCTCTGGGGATCAAAAACTGCATTCCATTAAGTGTTCAGATCAAACTGTTTTACCAGGAGAAACAGATTCTCTTACCTGTGACTATAATCCATGGATTTATGTATCATAAAAATATAATTAAGGATTATAAATTCATCCGTATTCTTCAGCTGAAGAATGAAGGAATATCACGGGTGGAAGGAAGACTACTTTTTTTAACTCAGGAGTTTAACTCATTAACCAAATCATGGTAGTATTCCATAAAAACAGTATTTTCTATTTAGAAGAATTAATGAATACTATTTTTTACTGTAGTAGAAAAAAAGGTATATCGTAGTAACAAATTGAGAAAAAAAATCAAAATGAAATAAATTAAATATTTGGAAACACTGAGTAGTAATAGTTTATTCATTGTAAAGATAGCATTATTGAATTTTACTGAATACTTTTGTATTACAATGTTACCATGTAAACTGTGTAGTGGAATTATACAGTACATGCAATTACCACTTGAGATAAATATTGATAAACTGACAATAAAAAGAAAAATTGTGACGCTAGCTGCAGTATCTCGTTTTCAGATTAATTACGCAGTAAATACTCTCAGTAGCAATGCTGGAGTTCTCAAGTGTTTCAGTGTTTCAATTTTTTGTCCCTATTTGTGATTTAACACTTCAGCCATCCCATGTAATTTAAACTCTTTCTTTAGAAAGACACAAAACCCTAACATTATAGATCACAATGCCAAAATAAATACTAATAAGAAAGTGTTTTTTATTGTTGTGATGACTTACATAGATTCTTCCTGCACTTTGCTCTCAAGACTGAGTTTTGATGGAAATCGTGGAACTGCCCCAGGTTTTGTCTTTTCCACCCAGCAAGCCTCATTTCCTTACTCCTACAATGAGCAAAAATTTCTCAAGACATTAACCAGTTTCTTAACTCAATTATAAAACAGTTCAGTTGAAGCTCCTGAATCTGTTAATTTCAGATGGAATTGATTTTTATTATATTTTAAAATTATGTTTTGAGAGTTCTTTGTGAAAGTCATAAATCAAGGTTATCTGAACAGCTCATTCTATGGTATGAAACAATGATTTATATTCAAAATTCAGTATTAGACTACAGAGAATAGACAATAGTTCTAATTATGTTACAATTATAGAACATATATATGTTATATATATGTATATATTAATCCTTTCTAATTGGATTACAAGATTAGAATTATTTATTGACCGTACTAAGAGAGCATATTGCAGAGTACTTTAATACTAGAAATAACCTCAGCATGACAGTCTCTACTGAAATAAGAAGTAGGTGGGTAAATTTAAAAAAAAAGTCGTTTTCAAAATAAATAGGATGAGAATTCTGGAGCTTTTCCTTTGTCTTTTCCTTATTTCTGCAAACAGGACCAAGCTTTTCATCCAGCTCAAGAATTTAAAAAAAAAATATATTTATTCCCCTATTTGTGGTAATTATACAGATTTTATTTAGACCAATTCTAATTTCTATAACTCAGAATTAAGGAAGGATTCAACACTTGTGAAGCTTGAACATCATTCGACCATGACAATAACCATAGATTTAAATAGTCATGTTTTCTTTATTTCCCTCAGAAAGAAGGAGAATAATGATCATTTCCCTATTTGTATTACAGAAATGTTGATCATGTCCAGCAAGTGCTTTTTACAACATCTTTAAGTGTAGTGCTTTGATACAAGGCAGGAAGAAATTCTGTGCAATTTAATCTGGTTATATGAAACACATAGCATTTTACACAGAGCGTTTCATCAATGTATTAAATAAAACATAGTGTAAATTCTTTCCAGAACTATCTTTTCTTGAGAGAAGAGAAATTTATTTATTGTTCTTACTCTTCATACCCCTAAAATCTGACTTCAGAGGACAGTAAGCTAAACATAGTGGTTTTGATGATAACTTTGAAAACAGATTTATTCGGGGTCAGATCTAGTCTGAGCTTTATAGTTTTCAGCAACACAAAACCTACACATAGATGAAAATAACAGCATTGCTGTACACTTCAGTCAGCAGTCTAAACAGCAGGATTTGCACTTTTATGCCAGCAGTGGATGCCTTTGAGTTTCATTAACTTCCCATGAGCTTCTGTGTAGAATGAATGGATTAGGAATTCATCTTCAAAAGCCTAAACTGTTCTGTCTAGGCTGTTTCTTTTCATGTACCATATTGCCTGAGCTGTGATAACCAGAAATTCCTGACCTACAGTTTCCTCCATGTAATCAGCTGTCAGGCTACTTGATTTAGAAATACTGGATTCAGGATTTCTTTTGTTTGTTTGTTTTTTTTTTTTAATTTACTACCTCCTTGGTCTGCTGTATCTCATATCTATAAATCTGATGATCTCATTATAAGCCCCATCTTTTCCTGTGCAACTTCAGAGAGGCTGGATGAAATACATTAATATGATTCCTCTTTTCTGGTGAGCATACATTTAGAAAGGCACGTTAATCCACTGTGTGGCAAATGTATGGTATGGGTAATCTCATTTATGTCAGGTGTATAAGGGATTAGAATCCTTTGGATTTCATTATTTTAATTAAAAAGAAATAATCAGCCATACATCATGCTGGATGAAACCTAACAATTCTGTTAACAAGTGCCAACCAGCCAAGATATTGTTATGCAAAGGATGAAGTGTAGTGTTTTCAATAATGTTTTCTACGTTTGTATTGGGATGATCTAAATATTGGTGAATTTTTTTAAGCATGTATATTTCTCAAGTAATAATAATTAAAAAACTCAAATAACTTTTGTATGATAACTAGAGATGCAGTTCATAATTTTCATTCAAGAACAATGTGTAATGAAGAACCAAACATATGCCTTTATATTATTTGAATACTGAAAGTCAAATAATGAACTTTTATTAAAATTACAGTTTTCTATTGCAGCTATATGTACTTGCTAGCAGTTTCCATTGCATTTATTTGGACTAAAGTAATTATAAATGATAGTAAACTTTCTGGTGAATCTAACCTATTGTAATGAATATGGAGTAGGCAATTGGAAACGTACCTGAAAAAAATATTAAAATGGAATGGATTGCTATAGAATAGAATAGAATAGAATAGAATAGAATAGAATAGAATAGAATAGAATAGAATAGAATATTTCAGTTGAAAGGAACCTACAGTGGTCATCTAGTCCAACTGCCTGAACATTTTAGAGGTGACCAAAATTTAGAGCATATTATTAAGGGCATTGCCCAAATGCCACTTAAACACAGACAGGTTTGGAGCATCTACCACCCCTCTAGGAAGCCTGTTGCAGAGTTTGGCCACCCTTTTGATAAAGAATTGCTTTTAATATCTGGTCTAAACCTCACCTGGTGAAGCTTTGAGCCATTCCTAGATGTCCTATCGCTGGATTCCAGGGAGAAGAGATCAGCATCAGCACCTCCAATTCCACTTCCACCCTTAAGGGTCCTTTTCTCCAAACTAGAAAAAGCCAGAGTACTCAGACGCTCCTCACAGGACATTCTTTCCCACCCTTTCACCACCTTTATTGTCCTCCTCTGCATATATTCAAGTACATTTAATGCATCCAGAGGAATACTATTTATGTGGCTCACTGTTTAAGTATAATTTAAGTGGTTTCATGGATATATTTAAAATAATTGCTTAAATAATTCTTTCTTGCCAGGAGCATCCAAACATATTCAGCAGGTCCGATAAACCAAAACAAATGTGTGTGGCATGCTGCCTCCTTTTTTCCAAACTACATTCTTGTTGGCCCTTAGCTAAAAAAGGTCAATCGGAACAGGAAATTGTCTTCACTTAAAGCAGGTTTTAGTGCAACTACCTGTTCCTCATTCAGTAAAGAAGCTAACACCTTTTTTCTCCCTAAATTCAATTCTGTGTCATGTAATGTGTCATGTAAGCTTTTAACTTGTAAAATCCATGTTCATTGCTTTTAATGAAGGTTGCTTTCCCCTCTATAGACAATATCATTTCAAAAAACTGAGACGAGAAAGCTATGGATTTCTCTAGCCCTTTCATTCCTATTTGAATTTGCTATTATATGTTAGCTTTTTTTAAAAATTAACAAGATCTGAATGTTGATCTATTCTAGACTCTTTTCCTTTTAAAACAAGGCTATTATTTATGTACTTTAGTAAGAGCAAAAAGTTATTACCATTTTACCTCTTTACTGAGACACGGAGATGAGAATTGAGATAGCTATAGAACATGTAAGAAATCCTGAGATTTGTCTTTTGATTCCTCTGTTCTTGTGAAATCTTATACTAAAAAACAGAACATTTATTTGGGACCTTTTCTTATGAGCCTTAGAGAAAGAATATTATGTACTCCCTCAACTTGCTCAAATTCTGCAATTAGCAATACAAATGGTTTCCTAAATTCTGTTGATATCACTGCTGAGCTTGTCCTCATTTATAATTGGTTTCATGGTTCAGATCAGAAATACTATTCTTTGATGTTTTCATAAGTGGGAAAAAATTATGTACCTTTTTGTGCCTATCTCAACAGAAGCTAAACAATTTTAATAGCCTGTGGGATTGCTAATTAGAGCTAATTATGCCTTGATTGACCTATCTTGACAGTAAGTTCCTTACAAAACTTGCTTTCTTCACAAAGTGAGATTTGTTTGCATGAGTAACTTGTGCACACTGAACCTCAGAGGTAGAGTTGTTTGGCTGCAATTATCTCAATTTGTTAATTCATATTTCATAACTTCTTATCCACTTGTAAAACAATGGCAAAAACCTCAAGTTTATCATTTGTGCACCGAAACATTTACTTTCTTATTCTGTTGGTGTCTACAAAACCAGAAACTAGCACAGACAAAATCTCTAAGGAATCAAGGTCTGAATGTCATGGATAAACTGTTCTCTGTACAAACACACACACACCAAAAAAAAAAAAAAAAAACCAAAAGGGAACTCTGAATTCCCAGAATCTTAATGGTAATATAGGTGTTCCATGTAAATCACTAAAATGTGATGGTGGACATTGGATTACTAAAATTGCCTTTTTGAGAAAAAATGTGGTGAATCTGACCACTATATGCTAATATACAGACATTATACACTTACAGAGCTTTTGACTCCTTTTGGTTGATAAAAAGTAATCAGAATTTATAAAATTATTTGCCTCCTGCATGCAAGAAATAATCAATTTGAGTTCATCTCTGTGTGAGGTCAGTTATATCCTGAGCCTCCCAAAAAATGCTAACAGGTCTAGGAAGTGTGTATTTTTATGTAATCTAATGTAAAGCATGAATTGCAGAAATGAGAGCTTTGAAGTACTTTTGATACAAATTATAAAAATATTATATTTTCTCAGTATGGTCTCCCACAGAAATATCTAAAACCAGAGTGACTTCTGTAAGGAATTGTTACAAACGAGAGCGTGAGATCACTTTAAAAGCTTGTTACTTGTTCGTAACAGGCTTCTGACTGTGAGCTGTGGTATTCTTGTCTATTAGGCACAATTTTACAAGAATTCACTCTTGTGTGATGAATGAGTCAAATGTAGAACATGTTCCCAGTTTTTAGGCAATTGTCAGATTGAAAAACAGCCCAAAAAAAGCTTATTCACAGTGTTTATGTCTCACTGTGCTGCACAGCTCTGTTCTTTGGCCTGATCACTGAAAAAGAGAACTTGCATATGTCATTATTAGCAAATTTTGGAAGTTAACCCTTCTGAAATTTCATTTCAGAGGAAACATTCTTTTCCTGTTCTAGGAGGAAAACTTATGCAAATTTTTGCCATAGTTTTTCTGCTATAGCACTTTCACCAGAAAAATTAGCTAAAAATTATATGAGCTATTATCTGTTCTAGCAAATATGTACTCTGTAGCATACAAACTACAAATGATGTTGTTTTGATGCTTTTAGAGGATAGCAAAAATAAAAAATACAGAACACAGATGGACAATCCTGAAGCATTAAGAAATTTTAATAATTGCTACATTTTCCCAGTAGTCTAAGAGACATCACTAGCTATGCTAAAGCCCTATGCCAAAATTTAAATGTGGGCTTGTATTTCCAAATTCATTAAGAGTGATCACAATATCAATGGTAAACTGAAAAAAACTTCTTATCACTGCATTAACCTGAAATGAGTGACTAATTAAAAAGGCCAAATTGTCTTAAGAATGACCATTTGTGGGCTGCTATTCATGCAATATCATATCCTGAATCATAAAACAATATAGTTTGGAAATCAATTCCATGTTCAATCGTTGTGTCAGCTGTTCTTTTGGCACTTCAATTGACATCAGCAATTCATGATTAAGATAGAAGGAAGTATATGGAAGTAAATAGGATACACAAAAATACACAAAATTACACAAAGCAGTAATACAATATCCCCACTTATCTTGCATGTATTTCTAGATAGATAGATAGATACATACATACATAGTTTGAGGTTCTATGCATTTCAAAACATTCCAGAATGGTATTTAGAAAGAAACATTATTAGAATAATGCATGGAAGGAGTAAGGTGCTACTTTTGAACTCTACAGAGTGGAGTATAGAAAATAGTTATAATGGGGGCATTTACATGTTCACTGTTTATTTGCATGTGTGGATGTGTGGATAAAACATATATACAAGAATTTGTGCAGTGAAATGAATGCATAGTGCAAACAATATAATATAATACTTATTTTTGTGCTATAAAAGGAATAACATTACAACTTTTATGGAGAGAGTTGCTAAGGCTTTTTGAGTAAACCTGAAAGTTAACTTCACCAAGCTATTTTTAAAAGAATGTTCTATCCTGTGGGTTCTGTGTGAAGATGCAGAAGCAATCTCAATTGATTTTTCTGTTGCTTTCATTCCTGTTGCCTTGACATCCTTTATTAGCTGTTTGTGGTATTATACATGCCCCCATGTTAGATGAAGGGACAATCTGCAATGATTACTTTCTCTAACTTAAAAAAAAAAAAAGGAGGAAAAAAGGAAAAAAGACCACTTCCTTTTATTTCAAATAAAAAGGAAAAGTGGCAAAGGAGTCACAGCTCTGTTCTTATGTCATTTCAGTAGAACTTTTAAGGACAGCTCTTTGAAGAAGGGAGGCAGGCAAGAAAGGAGGGAAGGAGGGAACAAGGAAGAGGATAATGAGAAATGTTGTAACTAATCACAAAAGAATTTTCTGTTACTAATTAATAAATGGCATTAAATCAACTTAAAAAATGAAAATAATTTTGGTTTATGTAAAGAATATAAAGGGTAGTTACCAAGACTATTAATCAGATTTTGTATATAATTTCTTCCACACTATGATAGAAAAAATGACTATTTTTTGAACGGACAATAAATATTCCAATGCATTATGAGAATAAACACTCCAAACCTGAAAGTTCAAAGACGATCATATAGGCTCTGAGCATCAATCAGAATAGCTAGTTAAACGCTAAAGGAAAAGTATTTTTGATGTGCCATAACCTGAAACTTGTTAAAATAGGTCAGGACTCTATAGCTATATCTATGCCATATCTTCCTAGTTTCATGAGGAGATCTGATTTTAAATAGACCGTAGGAAATCAGTTCAGATGCCTTAATATTGGCTTCCAATACAATTTAGGATAACCTGGTGCATCTTGATTACCACCTGCCCATTCAGAAGCATTCGGGTTTACTCTAAGTCTTGTGCAATATCTGTCATATGTCCTAGGGCATGGCAAATAAAACTGGGTCCTGTGTTTAGGCAATTAAACCCTAGATTTTGAAAAGTCCAAACTTCATTAGGCACTTGAAGTAGGATTTAATCTCTCAGATCTCTAATCTAGCTAGATTTCTTCTTCCACATTGTAGTTGGTAAGCAGAAGAACTTCCAAACACTTGCTGAAAGATGTTCATCCCTAAGAGAGGTGCAATGACGAATGCCAGAATGTCTCCATTGATTATACAGGTAACCCAAACAGCCGGCTCAGTATACAAGTGTGACTCAACTTTCTCCTAATTTTAGATATCTACATGCACATCCAGCACTTTGATACTTATTAAGTCACTGGATTTCCAGTCATTAGGACTTCATTTGGTTGTCCAACTTTATATATCCACTGTGTGAAGAGGTCTCTTGGACATGCTCTGGCATTTGGTTCAGTTCTTTTCAAAAGCTTTGATTAGGCAGGAAATTTCATATGGGCAAGGTTCCTACCTGTGAACAATTAATTGAATCTACCCAAGTCTTCGGATTCTACAAAGTTTTTCAGTTACTGCTTGTCTGTAAATTATTTGCCTAAATCTAGTCCCTCTTAGAAGCTCTACGATATCTGAGATATTCACATGACAGAAATGAGACACAAAACAGATATAACCACATCCTTCTGAAGTGACAGTGGAAGACCACACAGGATATGGCAGGGCATTTAAATTGCACTAGACATTTCTCTTTAAGCACATGAATCCCACCCTATACAACTGAGAAGACTTTAATTATTATAGTTATGTACTCAGTGTATGGATGGAAGTTTCTTGGCTAGAATGTCTGTAATAGACAAGCTAAATAAAAGGCTGAGTCTCTGATAATATATTTATTTTCTCCAGAACAGCTCTTTGTCTCTTTTACCATGCACTGGTCTGCACACAAACTACTAAACTCTCTCCACAGCAAGGTGTGTATATGAAGACTATCTCTTTAGAATAGTCCTTAGTTTATGATAAGTTTCATAAAATCATACAAGAACTTAAGTTGGAAGGACTATAAGGATCTTCTAGTCTAGCTCCCTGCTCATCACAGGACTACCTGAAAATAAATCTTATGACTAAGAGCATTGTCCAGCTGCTCCCTGGACTCTGATATTCTTGGTACCATGATCAACCTCTTCCCTGGGAAGCCTGTTATAGTGACTGACCACCCTCTGAGGGAGGAATCTTTTCTTAATGTCAAATCTGAACTTCCTGTGAGGCAGCTTCATTCCATTTCTTTGTGTCCTATCACCAATGACCAAAGAGGCTACATCAGCATCTCACTCTCTGCTGCCCTCTTTCAGGAAACTCTAGTCTGTGAGGAGGTCAGCCCTCAGCCCTCTCTTCCCTGAGATGAGCAACACAAGTAACATGAGTTTATGCTCATAATTCTTTCCCTTGAGGCCTTTTAACAACTTGATCATTTTCCTCTGGACACACTAATACTTCGATGTCCTTCTTATACTGGGGTGCCCAAAACTGCGCACAGGACTTGAAGAGAAGCCACACAACTGCAGAGCAGTTCAGCACAGTCACTTCCTTTTCTGGCTTGTGATGCTGTGCATGATGCATCCCAGGACATGGTTGGCCCTTGTCCTAGGCGACTTGGGTGACCCAAAATATGTGTGTATTATATTCCATATTTTCTCTACATCATCTGCTATATATTGTACTGTCTCTTTAAGACTCAGCAACCCAGAAAACAGAACTGGAGTGTTTTACCCTGGTTCAAGGAAAGGAGGGGCCTGGGGTCCCTTCGGGACTGCCCCATGTGGGACCGTATTTTTGCGATCCTTAGCAGGGCTGTTTCTTCCCCCCTGCAACACAGCAGCCACTTGGAACAGCAGCACTGGCACTAACTGGGTTTGTATAAATACTGTCACATCATATATTACCTAAATTTTTCATAGAATACTACCTTCACTGAACACAAGATAAACTGTGAATCAATACAATACACGAATTGTGAACAACAATATATTAAATAATGCCATTTAGAGAGTTGTGCAAATACTGGGAAGTGCAATGACTTCTAAATGTTTTGCATGTATATAAAGTTTAGATTGATTAATATTTAGATTTTTCCAGGAGCTAAGTCACATGAAAAACAATGATAGAGGATTTATATATGATAGAGGACTTACCAAGTCATGGGGATGGAGGGAGAGGAGCACCTCAAAAAAACTCACCAATAACTCTCTCTCCAAAACCCCAACAACCAAAAGAAACAAGCACATTTTAGTACCTCTAAAACATTGCAAAACACTTCAGTGAATGGTAGAGATAGAGGCCAGAGCTTTTTCCAAATCAGAAGTTTTATCCTGATCATGGAATTCCTGATGTTACGAAGTTGTATAGCATGGCATTTGCTACAGCTTGAGAGGATTAGTTAATAGAAATGCTTATGCTGAATTAGTGGATAAAGGACATTTTCTTTCTTAATACTAAATGCAAATTTAATTCAGTCTAATGATGGTCAAAGGCAGCTTCCTGATATTCTCCTTTCTTTCAATGAAAGGTCCTCATGATGTTCATAACTTCAATGTCCTCACATAAGGCAACCTGTACTGCACTGCAATAAAAATTACTAGAAGCTACATTGTTTTTAATAAAAAACTACAGCAGGAAAAGAAATGCTGTGAGATGACTGAATAAGAATTTTTACTTTTATGAATGACCAGCTTAATGGAAAAGTATCTTTGTAAGACAATTCATCACTGCAGTGTTCCTGGCAAACTCACTGTTTCATGAGAAATATATGAGAGAAAGAGCTGTCAAAATTTAAATCTTAAAAATGTATTACCAAAATAGTAAATTAATAATATCTCCGTTGTTAGTACATCACAGTGTGCTTCTTGCACTGCTAGATTTTATGTAAATTAATTTCCTGTATCCTAAAATTAACCTTCCTATTTTGGGCATGAAATTTTGGTACGTGTGCTAAAGTATTAGGGGAAAGATTGATGGCTGTTGTGTTCTATATGATGTATATGATAAATAATCATACCAAAAAGCAGACTGTAGAATCTATTGAAAATAATGCATTCCAGATTTAAAATGTGCCTTTGTTTTCTGAAATTTAACAAATAAATTTAACAAATTAATTGTATTTTAATTCTATTCCATGAAATGAACAATTATATTTGTATCAGAGTACAGAAAAGCAGCCAGTTTGTACATACTATTTGGTTCAATAAAGAGGAAAAGCAACTCCTGAAATAATTTTCTGGAAGATGGTTTGATAGCCTTATATGTCAAACCATTTTGTTAATGTATCCAAAATTCCTATATAAAATAGGCCAAAAAGTTTTGATCATTGATTTCTTCAATAAAGAAATTGCTTTTCCTGTGTAGACTGACATTTTTTGTGATAATAAAAAACTGGCCACACTACAAAAATGACAAGTGTCATTAGGGATTTGTGAGTAGTTTGATTTAATGCTGAAGTATGATGTAAGACATCTATTCTGCCTATACTTCATAAATGTTGGTTTTAAGGCATCCCAATTAAAATGATTCTGTCAAGTCTATTCCCAAGTTCCTCAGTTCACCTCTCTTGGCTTTAAAATCTTCAGGTTTTCACTGGCTTCCAAGCATGTGACAGAGCCATGATATTGTTTTTACCTCCACATGCTAGCATAGTTTTAATCTCGCCTACCTTTTTAGAAGCAGGGGCTTCTAAAAAGACAGATGATGTATTCTTTCCTAGTGCCTCATAGTACCTATTGCACTCTGCCTGAGAGCTACCTTGCATATCTAGACCTGGATATCCTTTCCTGCTCTTGGTGGAAAATGCATAATTACATATCTACAAAAGATGTGAGAGAGATGGCAAACATAATTAAATCTGGGTGACCGGAGAACTAGGTAACCCAGTTCTTAGTGTTTCCTTAGATTAGTTGTTTGGTTTTTGTTGTTTTTTCTTTTTTTTTTCCCCAGTATTTCCTACAGTGCTATTGTTTTTAACTGCTAATAAATTTTTGTCTTTCAAATTTTTCAAGGTATACATCTCAGGACTCTCCCTCATTTTATTAATTTTTTTTAATCACTAAGTCTCTGTGGTCTTCCAAATGTTCTTAATCAAGCAATTCTAAACAAATTACCTTTTTCTCAGAGTGCTAACCAATGACATTCCTTTAAAGCAGATTGTCTTACCACTATTAAAATTAATAAAATAATTAAAGACAATGCACTTACAATTACGCATTTGATAGAGTCCTTTCAGTTCCACTAATACAATGTATTTAACAAGACTACATTCATTAAAATGGAAAAAAAATATACACACTTTTTTCTGTCTTCCTGATTATTTTGCAATGTTACAGGAAATATTCTTCATTCATTCAGCTGGTATCAGCAGGAAATCCAAGAACATTAATGAATCATTAATGGCAATGCAGCAATTGGAGCAGGTATACCATTAAAATCAATAATTGAAATTATTTATGGACCTCTGAATAGGAATGTATGGGTAATTTTAATAACACTATCACATTTGATACACTCAATGTATAAAATGTCTGTCACTGCTTGTCTGACAAAGGTGTTAAAAGGTGGCCAGAGCAATGAAGTGTTGATGGTGTGTCTCAGACACTTTCAAAACTTCAGAGTTCTTGTGGAAGTGAAGGTACGTGGACTTATACTGAGACCTATGGATACACCTACAGAGTCAAACAAGCTTGAGCATTCATCCCTGTATCACCAACATTGATTGAACATTAATTGGCTTACTGATATCTTAGCTAACCACCCTACCCAAAATAACTCTTTTAATAATAAAGCATGAATACATTAATGGGCAGTCCATGGCCTGCCCTTGAGAGGGGAGGAAAATGAGCCCCTTCATTCTCTTCTGTCCGCCAATACTTAAGCTTTGCACAAGTAGGTCTTTAAAGTGTTCTTCCCCAAGGTAAGGCTACACCCCATGGCACAGAGCAATATGCATGCTGAATTTTGAAATACAGAAATTATTCTCTCTTTGGCCTCTACACAACTGTCTCAATTTCTTTTGCATAATTTGAGTTGAAAGTCACACTCAAGCACAATGGCAATGTGTTCTTCCAGTAAACTACCATTGGGCACCAAGAGTAGACTCAGAATCAAGTCTTATGTGTTTGGAACTAGTCAGCAAAGTAGCCCTTGAGTAGAGAGAAAGCAAACCAGATGGTGTCACCTTGCCTTGGAGCCATTTAGCTGTATAGACACAGCACTGCCATTGCTAATTACAAGTCAAAGACTTTGCACCAGCTGGGCTGAGGCTCGTCAGGCTGCATCTGAACTCCTCTTGGCCTGCCTGGAGCATTCTTTAGCTTGTTTAACTGCAATGACAACTTTCTAATGACCAAGTACTTATTACCTCATTTGTTTCACTTTGCTCAGCTTTGTATAATTTTGTGGCATAACCCAAATTTTTTTATAAATAGTAGTAGTAATGTATTGATGATTTGTGTGGATAGATATACTCACTGTTGACTTAAAAATGTAGTTTAGATGCAAATAGGTTGATATGATAGAAAGGGCCTTGAAAATGGAGCCCTGGGATGCAGGGTGAGAAGTAATGGTATGAGACAGTAACAAAAAGGGCACAGGATTATGCTGGAGACCCCAGGACTATAAACAACTTATGAATGAAACAAGCATACACCATATGAAGAAAAACGCAGCAAATTCAGGATCAGTAACAACAGAATAGTTGATCTTCCCATCTTGCATCAAATATCCAGACTCTAGAGGTACAATATTCTTACACAGTGGAAATTTTCCAGCATAACCTTTCTCATTTACTGTGATTAATTTTTATTTGCTTTATGATCAGTAACAGATGTCTTAAGGTGTAGTACCCTCCTCAAATTCTCTGGCTGTAAAATCAAGCTGTAAATGTCCAAGGCAATCATAGCATTTTTTTAGAAGACAAAATAGATTTGTGTGAACTCTTTTCAAAGTATTCAGACCTATTTTATCCATGCAATTCAAATAACTCAGCACAAGGGACTAAGAAGGCATTTGTTATCTATTCTAGCCTTTTTTAAGAGGACAGCCTGCTGAAATAAAAATCACAATCAGAAAAATTCCAGCACAGAAGAACATTGGTTTCAGAAACGCATTATGGCACCTTTCTTTGTCTGAATCACGAAGAAGCAATAGATTTCTGTTTGACAGAACTAATCAAAGTATTTTTTTATTTACAGGCGAATATTTGGAAATAAACTGTTAAAGAAACATGGAATCAAAAGGTGGATAAATATTGTGGAGTGTCAAACCCTTTGGAAGCCATTTATTATCCCTTGTACAGTCTGTAAACAATGTTTGTGGAAGATCATGAGCTGACATTGGATGTACTGCTACAGAAAATGCTGGCAACATTTCTGGATAATAGCAAAGTCCATCATAAAAAAAAAAGAAAACAAGTACTGTATATTTTTCAAATATCAGGTCTGATGAAGGTTGTGTAGCTAGAGTGCTAGCAGCTGAGATTTTCCTCTTCATCTGCAAAGGGCTTTCCAGGACCATTTCAAATCAGCAAAGGCTTCAGCATGACCTGTTATGGCCAGATGTAAGCTTGGAGGGTAGTGCTTTGCACTAATACAAATTATAATTATTTGCCAAATAAAGATTAGGTGGCAGTAATATAATTTGGATTTACAAGAAACTGAGAAATTAAAATATGCACAAAATTAATCTAGTAGGTTAACTCCAAAGGTGTATTGGACACAGCAAATTTCTAAGTTGGCAGGTATGGGTCAAATTGTATGGTTCATGTTGTGTAATATTCTAACTCTGTCAAAAAATCCTGAGCTTTGAATCTAAATCAGATATACATTTTGTTATTGACTTCTAATAATTAAAAATATTTGTTTGGTTTTCTTTTCCTCATGGCAGACCATACTTTCAAATAAAATAAAACAGATATTAATATTACACTGTTGCTCAAATTTGATGAAATTTTCAGACTGTTTCTGAAATATTTCAGATTTTTTCCTACTCTTAGTTAAAGAAAAAAAAATCTATTTCTTTATTTACTTAGATTCATAGCACTATGAGAGGAAAGATGCCGATTTCCCTTTTCATTATCAAAATAATCTTATGGTGGGACAATTTCCACAAATTTTTGCTTTCTCAGCTTGACCTCTGTTGTCAGAGAGAGGGAAGACTGTAAAAGTGTGACTTGTCACACCTTTTATAGCTATCAAGAGCTGAATTTGACATAGCACTCTATTTCAGTTTCTTGGCTGTGAAATATGAATAAAAGCTCTTGCTAACTTAAAGAATGCGCTGAATATAAGTCACTAGTTTCTTGCCTGATCAGACATTGTACTTTATGGCCCCGGGAACCATCCGTTATTGAGATTCCTTTCTTACTGCTTAACCAGTTTAAAAATCTGTGACAAGATTTAGTCTCTTATCTTCTAGCTATTCCTTAATTGTAATGAACTTTTATGTACCCAATTTTTAGAAAAAAAGACATAAATTACATAAATTACGGGGATATAAATCTATTGTTTATTAATTTTTAGTAACCTCTAACAGGTTAAAAAGGCATAAATTTCACATGTATGAATTTGTACCTACGTGATACTGAGATATTCTGCCAACCTCACTTTAATTGCAATCTAAATCAATTTTTTTACTAGCACTGAGATGAGACACCTAGGTCTGTAACTCCCCAGATGTTCTTTTCTTCAGGAATTAAAGTAAGAAGCAGAATACTAACCTAACAACCTCCACAATGGGTAAATTCACACTGGTTTTCTGTAACAATGGCAACAAGACAAACAAAAAAAAACCCAGCCCCAGACATGTCTGTTTCAATCTTAAAATCATAGAATGCACAGAATCGTAGAATTCCACTCTAGTGGCTGGGGGTTAAAGTCCCCATTCACTTCAGTTGTTGATGCTGAGATGCCACTGGCTCCAGCAGCTGACGCCACAGGTCAGGAGGGCCCTTACCCCCAGTCTGACTCCAGTGTCTGGCACCACATTTCACATTCAGGGGTCTCGCAAGCAGCTGTTACTGAGTCCTTGAAGAATACACACATGGGAAAAAGAAAGATATTACACAGAGAGAGTTAAGAAAAGACACAGTAAGATATGAGGACAAGCTGCAGTGATCAGGCATAAGGCTCAGCCAGACAAGTGTAGTGACTGGCACATATTTCCACAAAAATTACCCCTTTTAGACTCCTTTCTGCCTATTCCTCTTTCTGTTCCTTCCCCTGCACATCACCTCATCAGCTGGCAGAGTCCCACAGACTCCCTAAAACATGTAGGATCCTCAGGTTTGCATTCTTACCTGTTCCAAATTCCTGGTTTGTCTGCTGTTTCTTGATAGCCCATAAGAGTGACTGAACAGGTTTGTTCCTGATTATTTTTTGTTAACACTAATTGGCCAAGGTTTGTGTCTCTCTGTGTTCATCTCCCTCCTTTTCCTTATCCTCTCAGCTGAAAAAATAAACAACTTCAAAACCTATATATCCTTCCCAATTTGTGTGACTGAGCAGGTTTGCTCTCTTCGCCATCTCCATTACTGTGTATTGGTCACGTTTTTCTCTCCATGTTCTTGTTGTATGGTTCCTATGACCAGGTACCATTGGAGGAGCAGACACGCGGTTTACACTCAGTCTTACAATAAACACCTTAATTCAGGGGGACAGATACCTTCATATTGACCTGGTATAATTGCTGAGTGCCCACAATCTCTGTTTCCCTCAGTGTGTGATTCTCTAATCTTTGGCAACACTCTACTCTTAGTTCAGGGGTGGGGAACCATTTAATTGTTCAGCTACACTTCTATTCCATCAGCAGCAGAGGGATAAGAAACAGATTTCTAATGAGCATCCCATGCCTAACCAAAGCTCTCATCTGGGTTTATCAAGGCAGAAAAAACAAATCATCACTTTGTTTGTGCATTTTGTGGAAGGCGATACTATTTTAGGAGGTAAGAGAATTCTGCTTGCTTTGCTGAATTCCGTCCATAGGAAAAATGTTTCCAAGTAAAAAAGAAAGCAAAGCAATTCCATTACTTTTTTTGAATAGCTGGACTTAGAGACTTTAAAAATATATGTTTGTTTTTCCATTTCTGTCTCTAAATCTTAGCCTTTTGGTCTTGGCAAAAAAATAAGCGACACTTAAAAACTAGTCAGTGATATTAGGAAATATTACTTTGCTTGTCTAAGAAATTATGTTAATTTAACCTTTAGTCTACGGTTTTCAAATGTACAGACTAAATGAAATTAGCTATCACATTATTTTCTGATATTAATATGTTCTCAGTTAGTTTTGATTTTTTTCTGGTCCAGAGCTCCTGCCTCTGAGTTATACCTCTATAAACACTCAGAATTATTACAGAGTGAAAATATTACACAAATTTTCTGAAAACAGCTCCAGCTAAGGTGTGGACCAACCAACTTCATCTTATTTAAAAGGTCATGCATTCAATAGAGAAAACTGAAATAAAAAGAGGGTTTGTTCACCACTGAAGTTCATAAAAGGCATAGAATATTTTGAGCCCCTCAGCAAGTAGTTTTAACTCTATGACAAAATGATCTTAGGGCAGGTCTCTTACAGCAGGTCTTTTGCATAAAACTCTTGACTCTTTCTTCTCTAGAAAACTGTTTAGAACACTTAAACCCATACGTGCTGAGAAGTCCTGTGATAAATATTAAGATGACTTAAAGGTACAAATTGATTTATAAAAAACATATTTTGTTTCATATTTTCTGTTTATTCTGCTTGTTTGTGTTTCAACTAAAGAAGCCTAATACAGTCACCAGCCAGTGATGAACACAGTAACTAATTTCTTACAGTTCTGTACCATCAATTTTTAGTTTAGCTTCGGTCCAGCATTTTAGATTTCTTGGCTAAGAGAACATTGCAACCTCAGTTGCCTATTGAAAGGAATGGTTATACCTCCTAAAATTATTTATGACGGAAAAAATTGCTTCAGAGATTCAGCCTATGTTTAATATTTGGGATTTGGATTGCATCAAGCATGCTTCCTGGAGAAATGCCATTCAGGATTTAATTTGCTTTAAAGACTGAAGGCGTAGGGCCAAACTATTTACTGAGGGCCAATTCATGCACATCCAGGCCTCCTAAATATCCATTCAATTGCATTACTCTCCCACTTCCTGGAATAGTTTAATCTTTTTTTGTAAGTGAAATGATGAAAGAGGTGCTGTAGCACAAAGAAGCACAAATGAGCGCCAGGATGAACAAGGTTTTGATACAGGGATTGGAAGAAAACCACATTTAAACAACATAATCCAGGCAGTTGCCGAGAAGAACTGAAACAGATTCAGTCAATGTCCAAAAGAACAGAATTTGAAATTCACTTATAATTTAAATTTATATACATAACATTTAGTATGCAATTTAGACCACTAGTAAGAATGTGTCTTAAAGGGCACTCTCTTCAGTGTCTCTTTAAGAATAAACAGAAGTGTCCCAAATATATCAGTATTTCAAGACATGAAACTGCCTTAATACAATATAAGTAAAACAAAAATGGAAGCAATCCAACAGAAATTCCCTTCAGAATTTTACCTTCTCACATCTTTTCCTACCTCTTTGCAGAGTAATGAAGGAGTCCTGAATCAAACAATAGCTGTTGAGATAGATGGGTACCTAAGGGCAGGGAAGCAAACCATGTATATGTAAAACAAAAAGAAAGCAAAATCCTATCTCTCCATGGTTTGAAGTTGCCACCCCAGATATAGGACCTGCTGTTACACAATGGGAAATTCTTACTCAAGCTCTAATATCTTGTTTTCTTTTATAATGCTCGTCTTGTTTTCTTTATATCCTGGATAGTAGAGAAACACTAAATCTGGGATATTTTCCTAGCATATGTTTGCATGACAGCTTAATTATATGTAAAATACATGGACACTTACTGACTACAGTGGCCGTATTCAAAAATTTATGAATATTTAGTGCTCATTAGTATACCTTCCATCCCTCTGGAGATCAGTTCCAAGTGCTGCTTTCAAACTGTTCCTCCCAGATAAATTAATCCCATCCCAAGATGTTTCTAGCTTCCAGCTTTCTATAATTTTATTATGTCTCCTTTTGTTGGGAAAGGAGAATTATTTAATTTTTCAAGATTTCCTAATTAAGAACATAAAACTGAAACATTATTGTCTTAGAAAATGGCCCTTGTGGCCATTTTTACCATGATTCTTGGGTGTCTAACTTGTATTTAGGAGACTTAGCTCCTCCTGAAATCAGTAACTGTTTAAGAAAAAGCCGTCTTCCACATTTCAAACCAAAAGAGTCAAGAAAATGTTTAGGCGTTTAATTCATAAACTGTAATTGACTGCTCAGGTGTGTTCTCAGGAAACACTTTATTTTCTCCAGAAAAGAGCATGGTTGCTGTGTGAATAACTGCTGGGGAAACCAATTTCATTATATAAGTCAAATTTCATAGAGTTTAGAGGTGAAAATGCTATTTTTTAACTAACCATAGTGTGCCTATAACAGATGAATAATGGAGGTAAATTCTGTTTATTATTTCCTTATAGATATGAAGCTGTTCACTTAAGAATTACCAAAATTTACTAATTTTGAAGAGAAAATAGATGGAATCAACAGGATAAGTCACATATATATATATATATATATATGTGGATAGACAGAAAATCTAATGAAAAACAAGATGGGAGAAGGCAGAATGACAGGGATAATTGGTAAGAGATTTCTTAAGGTTCAGAAGGTTAGGAATCATGGAGATTAAAAGAAATGTGACATAAGAAGATAGGGAGGAGGAAAAAATATAAGATTAGGTTCAAAGTTTTATTCATATTAATTTTCAGGTTTTGTGTCATCAAATTTGGGGGTTTTCACCTCCTTAAAACCACAAAAGTATCCTCTCATTTGACATTGTCCTTATAAATATCCGGATACTTTACTCTTGCTTACTGATCAGTATTCTGCTACTTAAAAAGTAATATTGAGTAATATCTGATTACTGGACTTCTTAAATTATTCATAAATTACATGTAAAGACACTTTTATTTTAGATCTTGCATCAGAGCAGGGTTTTTACTTTGTGCAACTATTAAAATCCTTTCCTATTGACACAACTGTCGAAAGGTAATGTACTAAATCACAGATTTTTTTCTTTGCTAAATTTGTGATTGTATTCACCCTTAAGAAAATTGAAAAATTTGTCTCTGTGTTGTTCCACCATGTATACTAACATAATCGGTGATGTGTTTCTTTAACGCTGTGTTCATATTGAAAAAGTGAGAACACGAACTTTGTGCTAATTAGTTATATGAAAAATCCAGTGAGATGCAAAGTGTTAGACTTAATGGTACCTCAGATTACACATTTTAATCAAAACTGTGAAGTTAATACATAATGCTAATGATACCACAGAAATTAATTCAAACAGATATATTAGAGCATACTTGTAGGCTTAAGTGCATTTCTCTTTAGAGGTTTCTAATCTACTTCCTAATTATCTAATTAGTAACAAGTATTTCTAATTTTTTAAACTTATAGTGAGAAATCTTGGCAGGCTGAATACTGTTTTCTTTTTTCGCAGAAAATATATGAAACATAATTGCTACTTTATGAGCAGCATTGTATCTCTATCAACTTATACCATGATATGTCAGGACAGTATGTTAAAACCTATACTTGGCAGTAAAATGCAGTGAATCCATAACTTTTCTGTGAGGTGTAACACTTCTGAGGGTGCCAAGGAAAAGGTACAGACAGCCTCAATATCTTTCTGGACATATTTTGATGCCATGCCAGTGTTGAATAAAAATTTTCATGCCCCTGTCTCTTCCTACTCATCATGAGCACTAAGGTTTGAGAAGATAAAATAAAGCAACTTTAGCTTATGGATTTTGTGCTTCCTACTCCAGTGAATCATGGACTCTGAGTCATGTGTGGTAATGATAAGAGAATCATTACACATTAATCTGGACCCATTTTAAAAACCTTTATCTATGTACACAGCGTCCCATCCTTTGAAATAAATGGAACTGCTAATATTCTGTTCAGTCAGAGCCTTGTGACATGGGAAAGAAAACAGGTAAGCAAGCTTGTGAAGAAATAAATTACTGTTAGATATGTGATTTTCTTCCATTTTTTATTACAGTACAAGTGCAGCAGACAATTTGCATCAGAAAACAGAACAGTTTAGGGAAAAAGTCTCTTTTGGGTTCCTGGAAACTTCAGGATAAAATTCCGCTACTCTAAGGAATACACTACAGCAAGACTCACACAAATTTATTCTCATCACCACACACCTAGCCTAAGAATTGTTAACATTTTAGAATCCCTTTTTAGTTTACCAAACTTCACTGGAGACAACTTCTGAGGCTGAATTCCTGCAAAATACAGCCCAATCTTAACCTTTCTCCTAAACTCTGTTATTTCTGCACACTCTTTCAAACTCGGTAACTCTACACTGTGTACAGAGGGTTCACTGGTTTCCTCCCTGCACTTCAGCTCTTCTAAGAGTGACTTCAGTGTGACTGCTCATGCATCTGAAGAATCAGACTTCTCTTCAGTAACAAAGTATAGATCTGTCAATGTTCAGCTCAAAATGAGGTTCTGAAAAAGTTTCTTCTTTGAAGATATTCCTGATCTTACTTGGTTACCCAGGAAAATGAATAGAATTCTCTATTTCCACAACTAAGCTGAACGAAACACTGCGAAGAAGGCTTAATTCATAAGGAAGGATAGTGAAAAAGTCTAATTTTTGTAAGGCATTTTTGCCAAACTAATTCTTACAAACTTTACAGGTTTTATGTTGCTGCTCTTACATAAAAATCTTCTTATCAAAAAAAAGGAACAAATCATATATACAAATAATACACTGTTAGTGGAATTAATATTTTGCAGGAATTAATATTTTGCCGTCTTATGATGCCAATCACCTAATTAATAAAGAAAGTCCTAATAATTATGCATTTAAGGCTGTTATACAGTAAATAGGTTCCCTGTAATTGACCCTTTTCTCTGTTAAGAAAATGCCAAATTTGTCTATTTTGGTAGACAGAAGCCTTTTGTCGTATCTTTTTATTGTCTACTTGCAAAAAAAAGGAAAACTGAAAAAAGTAAAAAGGTCCTCAAAGTAAATGTTTGGTTCAATTTAGGTGTATTTTATATCTAGCAGCTGAATTCACCTACTAAAAATTTATATGCTAAGTATAAAATTACAGGTGGCCCTACTATAGAAACTAAAGGAAGTATTGAATATGTTTACTGATATTTTTTTGTCGTGATTGAATGGTGTTTACATCATTCATATGCTGCAAAATCTTTGTTTTAGCTCCCTGTTTGTGGAATCATTCTGCCTTTCATCCTAAATAATTTCAAAGAACATAATTTTGTCATTTCTAGTAATGATGGAAAGGTCAGAGCAGAAGTCCCTTACTGGGATCTCACTTAGATGGATTTCAGAGATTTTTATTGCTGTGTCTTGAACAAATAAAGTTGGAAGTAAATCACAAAGGCAATAATCCTAATCAGACAGCACTGTTTCATAACATCCATTGCTCTTGCTTCTTGATCAACACAGGGGTGCTGAACTCTGGTGTTTTGGGTTTTTTTAGATCCCTTTCTAGTGAGTGAATTATGGAGAGCAGATAATGACACAAATAAGGTAGATTAGAAGGAAAGCATATTTTTAAATGCACTTTATAAATGACTCATAAAAATGCTAAACCACAGATGTCAAATTACTCTGTACAAGCTCAGATATTTCTGGCAAAATTTTCCACTCAGTGTTCTATATTCCACAGTATACTGTGCTGGTGAAAACAAATTAAATACATCCTAAGTTTCCTTCTTTCTCCCCGCAAAAGACCATTAGAAGATCTAAAGTCAATCAAATCCAAACCAAACTTTTTAAAAACTGGGAAAGTATAGCTCAGGTGAACTGCTTGTGAGACTAAGGCATTGCATTGCTTTAAATATTATTTGCAATGTTTTTTCACATTTATGGTTTAAAATGGGTGCTCTTGACAACACATTTTTAAAAGTTGAATATTCCAATTTTTGGCTGATGTAAAGCAAGTCGATGGGATTATGCCAGTTAAGAGCATCAGGGAAATTGGTCAGGGAGACTTGAATTATCTTTCGTCCTTTGGTTCAGGGTCCTCAAAGCTTTTAGCCATAGTGACGTAGAAGCAAACACAGTGATAACAGGGCATGTTGTTCCCCATCAGGATTGTGGAACTTCATTAATAATGCCAACATTGTTTTCATGGTCAAGTCATGTTTCAGTTTTCTAATCTCCGAGACCAAACAACTGTAAAAATATATGAAAACCCCATCTTGCTGATTCATGAAAACTCAGAAGCTTATCATTTTTCAAAAAGTGATCTTTCTTGCTCAGGCCTTCAGTCTCTCTCTTTTATTAAATATAACTCTTCATCCTCATTCCCTAGTGCTGCCTTTTTGACAGAACAGTCTTCTGAAACTTCTGAAATTTTCAGCCTTGTAGCTTCCATGGGCATTTTCTTATGTTTCAGTTGTCTGAGGCTTGGTGTATGTTTTATGTTGTTGATCCCAAACTCCAAGCTCCTAGTAATTTTCTGAAAAAGAAAAAGGAAGGTAGAACAGTAATTTACTTGCAGTCTATGCCCATTAGGAAAGAAAAGAAAAATATAACATAATCTTTTCAGTCCATAAAACAGATTTAAATTTCTTTTTCTAAAGAATGTTGCTAATAAATCAGTAAATTAACAGTGTAGTACTGTATCAAAAAATAAAATCATAAAATCATTGAATAATTAGGGCTGGAAAAGGTATCTAAGATCATTGAGTTTAATCACTAAGCCAGCATCACTATGCTCCCCACGAAACCATATATCCGTGTGCTGCATCCTCAAGCCTTCTGAACATTTCCAGGGGTGGTGGTTGTGGGCCTTGGCCATTGATCCAGCCTGTCCAGATTCCTCTGTAAAGCATTCCTACCCTCAAGAAAATCCTGTCGAACTTGGTGTCATCTTTAAACTCTCCAAGGATGTCCTCATACCCCTCATCCAGATCATCAGTAAAGATATTAAAGAGAATTGGCTCACATAGTGAGCCCTAGGAAACACCACTTATGACCATCCACAATTTGCTTTAATTACTTTATTTGATGTGTGAAACTGAGAGTGAGTTTGTTTCATTTCTCATTATCCAGCTCTGATTTTGATAGATGATAAATTCAATTGATATCTCCAAGGCAAGTCTGTTTAGCCTGTAATAGTAATCAATGAGTGATCTGTCCCTGTCCTTATCTCAACTCGTAAGCCTTTAATTATATTTTTTCTCCCCTGTCCCATATGTCGAAGGAAGTGATAGACAGCCTTTGATGCATAGCTGGCATCCAGCTAGGGTCAACTTACCAGAGACATCTTCATAAATTATCTGTATAAGGGTTTGTGAAGTCATTGGAGTGTATGGTGATGAACGATGTGTAAATAAGACACAGGTCCTTTTATAAATTGAACACCAGTTGAAAAGTATAAAATAAAGAAAGGTTATGATTAGTAATTCAGGGTGGTTTCCAACAGGGTTATTTGTCAAAAATCAGAGTATGAAGAGATTTACAACAAGGTATTCATTCTAAAGCTGCTCTGGCTAATCTCACAGCTCCATTTTTTTCTTCCTACTACAGTCAGAAAGGTACTGAATGGCTGATCTTCCCTCCTTGTTATCAAAACCTAACCTCTAATTCCCCAAGTACTTCATATATAACCTTTCAAGCATTTCCCCTCTTTTCTGTTCCAAGTAGTGTCTTAGTTTTGCCACCACACTAAGCTCCCCAACCCTCTGCACCCCATCCTTAACAACATAGTACCACTGTGCCACCGCAACCATATTCCCTGCCCTGAAGTTTCTGTGTTCCTGAACTTCATCTCTCTTGCTCTCCAAGTCCTGTAAATAACATAGTCAACTCCTCCACTTTCTACATAATTTAAAAATGCTTCATGGTCCTATGATTACTGCTGTTGCTCTCCCAGTGGTCATGGAAACTTACTTTTCTTCCCCATTTTCCTTACTCCCTACTTGGCCAGGAGCATGGATTAGTGCTGCTGTGGGAGTGATTTACCTTAACAAGACACTTGCCAAAATGCACTTGGATACAAGCAACAGCACTGAAACTGAGATCCAAGAACAAAAAGGGCGAAAAAGATATATGACAGCCTTACCCAAGAAACTGTGTTAGTTGTTCTTTTTATAACTTAAATGATTTGGAGAAGGGAACAAACTTGTAATTTTTCCAGTTGGACAAATCTGAAGCTGATGGTAAAGACTTGCAGAAGGATTTGAAAACCTTATATGAGTAACATCTGCTGATGGATCAGCAGATGAAATTCAGTGTGGATAAGTGTGAGGTAATATGCCTGAGGGAAAGTATGACTGGAAGTTAGCAGCTACTTCTCGTGAAAGTGATCCTGAAGCTACTGTTGACAGTCCTCTGAAAATTTCAACTCAGTATTCAGCATCAGAGACATGATGTTATATGAAACAATTATATAGATTATCAATAAATTAAGAATTATAACTATATCTGTATTATTATATATTAATTAATGTACAGTTTGCAAGCAGTTTCAATGCTATGTGAAGTTCTTTTGACCTGTATCTTCATCATTAAAAAAGACTTTAAGAGAAACATAAGAGATTTTCTATTCAAAAGTATTTCCTACTTTGGAGAATGGGGAGGTTATCATTCCAACTTATGAAAACAAGCTAGGTCAGGGAGACTAGGGTAGAGAGAGTTAAAATAATGAATTAATGGAGCTAGTGGATAGTAATTATTCACCATTTCTCATTATTCAAAAAATAACTAATACCTAACGAAATTATGCAGCAACTGATAAACTGGTTTAAGCATGAACATAGAAGTACTTTGGCATATAATTAGCTAAGATTATTTATAATAGGAATATGGCTTGGGTACATATTTAGCTTGGCAAAATTTAGTCATAGCTGGTTTTGGAATGATAACCCATGGAAGATTTATATAGTAGATGCTTTATTTCCTATATCATTAAATTAAACATCTTCCATTGAATAGAGTCAGAAGAATTTATAGAATTTAAAAATGCCCCAGGGTCTTGAGAACACTGCTGCTGCTCTCCCACTGATCACACAAACCATACATCAGCTTAAAAAAAAAATTAAAAATTCCAAACACCAAAACTGCCCCCCCGCCCCTAAAGATTGTTTCTTCCTATTTAGTCTTCAGTGCTTAGCATAATCCCACTTGACAGATCCAGTATAAGAAATAACATAAATTAGACCTGTAGACCTATGGAAATTAATTTAATATCTTGATGTGTATTTTTTACAGTGATCAGCATGTATATGAAAGAATATATCTTTCCCTGCATTGTTTTACTTACTGTAAGCTTGTTTTTCTACTAGTTCCAATTGGAATGAGGTTCCTAGCCCATTTATATTTTCCAAGATCAGCCTGTGAAATAAAATCTGTTTCAAAGAAAGAAGCATAACCATGCAAATCTTTGATGCTTGACACAGCTCCCACTATCAAAATAAAGGAGAAATTTCATCAACAAAGAGAAATTCTGTCAAGAAAGGAAAAAAAAAATCCTTACTAGTCCATAATTAGACCATTACCTGGAAATCTCCTGGAAAGTAACAAGATATTATCAATTTCTTTTTCATTAAAGAAATAAAAAGAATGATTCATGAAAAAAATATATATTTTTCACACTACACACACCATTCTTCTAAAAATGCAATGCAGTTTACTTTTGAAACCATAATATTATATTGTGAATGGTAAAGTTCATATGTAAGTATGAAGCTGATATGAAACATCAAAGCAATGATGTATTATTATTGGCACAAAATGGCCAGAACAAAGTTGTAAATGTCAATTGATAAATCAGAGATAGGGACCATGGCTTTACATCAGGTTTTCTCCCTTGCCTAAACTCAAAATTCCTGGTTTCATAAGCAAAGTAGTGTTTTTATTAAAATGGATGAAGTGCTTCCAATTACATCAACAGACACTGAATTAAGCCCCAGGTCTGAAGGTTTTAAGTACGTCACAAGTCAGAGGTGGAATACATTTGTGGTTTCTGTGATGCAGTTTCATATCTAAGTGTTTCTCTATAGGAGACTATGCTGATATAAGTAACATTGAGGGATCTAAATATATGTAAATATATTACAGATACAAATAAAGGTGAGGGATAATCCAGCCTGCAATTAATAAGAATGCTGTGCTATCATTATGTCAAAAGAATATGTATTTTTCACAGCTATTTATCTGAATATTTTTAACTCCTAGAATTTCCATATTAAGAAATTGACAATTTATGATGGAAAGATCGCTGCAAATATACACATACCCTCTAACTTTTTATGTTGAAATAAAAATGGCTTTGTAGGCAACATTTCTTTTGCTAGATGAACATAAACTTTTTTTTATGTTTATCCATATAAACATAAAAACATATATATCTGTTTTTCCATATAAATATAAATGTTTATATGTCGCCCATATCTAAAGGATCAAATGAAGATGAAACTTGCATTTTCATATTTTATTTAGGAAATTTCTTCATGTAGGGAAAATTTGACTGTTTACAAAAAGAAAAAAAGGAAGGAAGAAAAATAGGAGATTGCATGAGAGAAAGAGAAAAAAGAGAGAGGGAAAGCAAGTCTTTGAGCTGAATAAAATGGGTAAGTTTCAGAGACAACTAGTTTATGCTACGTGGCTGCTAAGAAAGCAGTAGGGATTTAGAGATTCAGAGGAAGAAGAGAAGGATACTGTAATGCAGTCAGGTTCAGTGAGCTATATAATCTACTTAAAAGTTTGATTAGAAGTTCTATTGTGTCTGGACAGTAGGCAGGCAGCCTTGTAGACATGAAGGAAAGCGATGGGCTCTTAAACTCTCGTGTGACAGCACTACCATTGTTGTCTCTTTTTATTAATGACATGGAGGCAATCACGATAAGTCTAAATGGGCAGAGCTCTGATTGGCTTAAGTGAACTTCCTATCTATAAAGCCCCAATAGTCTCCCTGTCTGCTGGATTTCTATAGCAACAACTGAAGGGCAGCAGCACACTGATGAAAAAAGAAGCAAAACACTCTCCTGCAGGTATAATTTGTTCTTATCTTAACTCTAGTTCTTTTTCAAAGATCACTCTTTCTGTATTGGATGATGTCAAACTGTGTTTGCTTCAGAGAGGTAAAAATGTTTAAAACAGTCATGCCTATGGTCCTGGCATAACATACACTCCAGAACACATACATAGACAAATGAATATCTATATTAAATGCATGCATTTTGTAAATATATCTTGTACCTTGCTACTTATTTATTTTAATGCTCTCAAATATTGGGCATTTCCTATACCTATAACCTGAATCCATAATCTATTATCTTACCTATAACTGAGGTAAATTCAAACGATGATATTAAATAATTTTTCTCAAATTATCATCTAGCTTTGTTATAAGAAGTACTTGAGATTATGTGTTATGAAAGTATTTTAGAGTAATGTGATTCTAATGTAACACCTATAAGAATGTTATAAAAGAGAAAAAGATGTATAAAGGAATCAATAAAATGTGAAACTTAATTTCAGTAATTCATATATAAATTAGTTTCTCTGTATTAACTCGACACAGAAATCTCTACACAGTCTCAGATTGTTTTTTTAAATATGCATACAATTACCAAAATGATTCTTTCCATTTCACACTGTAGAGACAACTGCATTTTGCAAATTGCATTAGGTGCTTATTTGCCATTAACATTGAAGTATGTTGTGCTTTAAACTTATTTCACATTATTTACTCTGCAAATAATGTATTTACAAAAGAAAATACTATGTAAATATCATAAAGAGAAGTTCAAGGTCATAGGCTAAACATAATTTTATACTAGTCTTGCATATGCAGTAACAATACCAATATATCACACATTAATGTCATCAATATCATAATAACTGATGCTGAAACATTTTGATACAAGTAAGAAGGTGCTGTAATTATTCGGCTTTTCAACAATTTCTACTTTTCCTACAGCTTATGGCAACACTTTCATTTCTTCCCTCTTAAGTATATTTTATTCCAAGAGCACGCATCAATTATACCATAATGTGTTCATATTATCATCTGATTCAAACAGATTTTTACTTTCTGTATTCATGTCAGAGAGAGATTGTGAATTAACTGTGAAATCCTTGAAATGATGACCTGAATCTGACACAACTTTAAGTGGCTCTTTTAGTATCCAACATAAATTTATATGAGTTTCCACTTAATTGCTTAAGAAAAACAGGAAGAACACATATTCTATCCCTGGATAGCAGCCTATGTTTATCAAGCTTCTGGAAATTAGAAGCAAGTTTTCTTGATTACTTGAGGACAGAACTTCAAAAATCAAGAGAGAACATGCAGATGGAGGAGAGCTTTTAAATTATTTGACTACATTTTATTGTAGATGGTTTTTATCCATTGTATCCACTGGATATTTATTCCACTACTGAGGGCTTTTAATTGTTCATTCCCTCCAAATACCTGAAATTACTAAATGATTTATTTCTGACTGCTGGACCCTGCAAATTTTAGACTAGTGGTCCCAAGTAAATTAGATCAAGAGTACAATAATCCAAGAGCAAAATACTGTCACATTTCAAGAGGAAAAACTGAATTGCTTCTTTATTTAATACGTTTTGATGAGGATAAGTTCTACTTACTCTGAACTCTGCTCTACATTACAGAGATGGTAAAGAAGGCTCCTAATTACAGCACATTTTTACTTCTTCAGCATATCTATATTCTGCTGCATGAATTTATAGAAAGAAGATGCAAGTGACTTCAGACACTATATAATATTTCCTTTCATTTCAGTAGACATTCATAGCTATGGAAATTACAGACCAGAGAAGACAGAAAAGACATGATCAAAACATATCCTAGGCCCTGAGGTTTTCGGTGCTTGGAAAGCAACATAAACTCCTGTCTAGTCATGCTAAAAAATATCAGCATAAAATTCCAGCTCAGCTCTGTGCTGCAGAAAAGATATGATCTACCAGCTTTTATGGGACACTCTTCAATATTCATGTTAGGAGCAGGAAAGCTGTTTGCAGCATCATGGACACTTAAACACATGAAGAAAAATGGCACAAGGAGATAAAACTGAAATAATACTATTCAAAGTCATCAAAGAATCATTATAGGAAGAAAGGACAAACAGTTCAAATAGATAACTATGAGGCATAGCAATGCACTTTTACTTGCTGAATATTTGACCAGGGATGAGTGGAAAATGTGTCAGGGACAGAAGAGATAATCTGGAGAAATCTCTGCAGTAGAAAATGTTTCCATTTTTGTGGGTTGACCTTGGCTGGACACCAAGTGCCCACCAAGCCACATTATCCCTTCTCCCCTCTACTGGGTAGGGGAGAGAAAATCTGATGGAAGGCTTGAGATAAAGATAGGGAGAGATCACTCAGCAAGTACTACCACAGGAAAACAGTCTCCACTTGGAAAAAAATAATCTAACTTATTGCCAATCAGAAATTGAGTAGGATAATGAGAAATCCAAACCTTAGAGCACCTTCTTTCCACCCCTCCCTTATGCTTGGCCTCTGTCTGCCTTCCTGCTTCTATCTCTCTGGGTCACATTTAGTGTTAAATAAAAATCACACTATTGGCTTAGTCATATGGTCTTGTTTGCACCTTATGGAGGAGAAGGCATCTCTTATAATCAAATCATAACAGATTTTACTGTAATTTTACTCTAAGTCAGAGGACACAATCAAATGTTGCTTTTCAGTCAGCAACTGTTGAACCAGTATTGATTATATGAAAAACATAATAAAAGTGTTAATTAAAAGTCTAAACGAACAAAAATATGTGAATCATGACACAGAAGAAATTGACATGCTCTAAGGCTCTAAATAGAAACATCGTGTTTATAGCTTTCCTCAACAATGCAATATAGAAAGCAAAGATGAATTACATAAAATACAGAATTAATAATCCTTGTCTTGAAGAAAATGGGAGTCATAAAACATTTTGGAAATTATGAAATACAGTAAACTGAAACAACATGAGATTGAAACAGAAAAGGTTTCCTACATTTTCTTTTCAGACAGGTAGAATTTGTGCTCCTTTGTTTTTAGAAGGCTACACAGAAAAAGATTAGGGCATGGTTAACTCATAGAAAAGCAGAGAAACAATAAGGAAAATGTCCAGTTGTGAATTGTGAGGTCATCATAGCAACACAAATCCCCAAACCATCATGATATTTGATGACATGTATCTGGTGTGTCCTCCCTCTTTAGGGTGAGAAATTTTGAAGGGCAGACGCAGTGAGACTGAGCATTATCTTGAAGCTGCAGTCATTAAAGGGAAAATCATAAAGAGAATTTTCAAATTGTAAAGAAAATCGTTAATGACCATCACAGGAGAAGGAAACAGGGAAAGCATGTATTTGAAGAAGTCAGAATGAGGATGAGAAAAAAGCATCCATTAATTTGTGAGGCTATGGAATTTTTCATCCTATAGATAGTTTAGATCATGTTACCCATCAGATCTAAACTGTTTTAGCATGTGACAGTTGCTTTGGAGTTTATTCCAAATATCTTGGGAAGTCAACAACAAAATGTAAAGGATTAATAATAAAAGGAAGTTAATATTCTAGTTGGTCTTGTTTCAAGGGTAAAGCAAAGTTTTTTCTGTCTTTGGCTATGACAAATGGCAACAAGATAATGGGAACTTCCATTGGGTCTAGAAGACATATAAAAGCAGAGTGAGTTTTGTTTCAGAGGATTTGTTGCAGTCTTTTCTGAGGAATTAACCAAATTGTTTCACATAATTTTAGAGTCTGCATATAACGGGGTGGATGACATTTCTTTCACGTGATGAAACAAGCTGACTTGCAGTGTCCTTCAGAATGAAGAGAAGTGAAAGCAGCTGCAAAGGGAGGGTATAGGCGGCAGACCCAAAGGAATTTGAAGTCTGCTGGAAAAATCTTGGAGAACATAATCCTTTCATAATAAAAAAAGGAAGCGCTAAAGTGGACAGCTAATAGCAAGATACTGGAAACTGTAGTTATAGTCATGCAAATTAATTCCTGTGTTCTTTCGATTCACGAGAGACTGCAGGTTAGGCTAGTGATGAAATCTGAGTTCAGAGAAACCTTAGTCCCTTCCACTTTTCTCAAGGGCAGCAAACAAAGTTTTCCATGTATATTTTGGAGAATAAGGAAAACTGCCCACTTTTTTGGTATTTAGCCAGCCTCCACTGGGATGTTAAATGTATTACAGATGAGCTTGGAGGATAGACAGCAGGGCCTGAGCATTCAGAGTAAGCAAAAGGAGAAAGGTTCAGCTGTGCTCTCTAAAAGACCTTGCCCCGTGAAGCCCAGCAATGGGTGAGAAGAGAAAAAAAGTCCTCTTATTCTCAACTTCTGCATAATGCTTTGAAATGAAGACTGCAAGGAAGTGAGTGCAGAACATTTTACCTCTGTGAAAGAAATCAATGAGCAATTTCATAAATGTTTTTCATGTGATGTGTCTGCCCCCTGGGGTTGTCACAGAATAGCTTTTTTGAAAAAAAAACCAGAGTCTAGATCTCACTGAACTTGAAAACCATCCTGTAAATCTCTTATTTTCAAGAAAGTCAGATAAAAATGCCAGGGCACTATTGGCTGTTACAATTTATCCCTAATGAGTTTGTGTCTGGAATAGGAAAAAGAAGTCCATGTAATAACATTCCAATCAGTTAGGTAAGTCCTTCAAAATCATACCATTGTTTTAAACACCAAAAAATTAATGTCGCTCTGCAGTTTTAGGTATAGCAGCTTGGAACCATAAATGTATTAACATGAGTTTGCTGATGAATCATTGTTCTGCAGCTGTGTTGGTCCATCCTGTCTCCTTCCTTTTCTTACATGATCTGTTCTCCAAATCACAGAAGCATATTTTGCCCCTGCTATGAAATAAATTGGACACCAGCAAGAGATCAGCATCTCCCTCTCAACTTTCCCCCTTGAGGAAGATGTAGACTGCTATGAGATCTTCCTCTGACTTTTCTTCAGGCTGAACCACACAACCCCAGCCACACTTCATAAGTCTTGCTCCTGAGGCCTTTCACTGTTTTGACTGCCTTCCTCTGGACACATTCCAAAAGCCTTATATTTTTCTTAAACTCAGGTGTCCAAAACTGCACACAGTACTTAAGTACTCTGAAATTCAGTGAGGGGAAATTAAGGGTCCTGTATTTGGGGAGGAATAACCCCATAAACCAGCACAGGTTGGGGAAAGCACCTGTGGAAAGTCTGCTGGAAAGGGGCTCTGTGGAGAAGGACCTGGGGATCTTGGGGGACAAAAAGTTGTCCATGAGCCTGCAGTGGGCCCTTGTGGCCTAGGAGGCCAACATAATCCTAGGGTTAATTAGGAAGATCATTGCCAGCAGTACAAAGGAGATGATCCTGCCCCTCTACTCAGCCCTAGGGAGGCCACATCTGGAGTGCTGTGTCCAGTTCTGGGGTCCTCAGTACCAGAGAGACATGGAGATCCTAGAATAGGTCCAGTGGATGACAGCAAAGATTATCAACAGAATGAGCAACTCTCTTATGAGGAAAGGGTGAGGGAGCTGGGCCTGTTCAGCCTTGAGAGGATATGTCTGAGAGGGGACCTCATCAATGTCTATTTGTATCTGAAGGGAGGGTGTCAAGATGGAGTCAGGCTCTTCTCAGTGGTGCCAAGTAACAGGAGAAGAAGCAATGGGCAGAAACTGACATATGGGAACTTCAACCTGAATATGAGGAAGAACTTTACTGTGTGAGTGACCATACACTGGAACAGGTTGCCCAGAAAGGCTGTGGCATCTCCCTCACTGGAGATACTCAAGAACTGTCTGGATACAATCTTGTGCCATGTGCCCTGGGATGATCCTGCCTGCGCAGTGAGGTTGGACCAGCTGAACCACTGTGGTCCCTTTCAACCTTCCCCATTCTGTGATTCTGTGAGGTGAGGCCATGCCAGTGCAGTGCAGGGCTGGACAGTCACCTTTCTTGACTGGCTGGAGATTCTGTGTCTGATGCATCCCAGGGCACAGATGGCCCTTTTGGCTGCTGGGGAACACTCTTGACACAGTCAGCAAACACCCAGATCAGTTTCCATGGGGCTGCTCTCCCACTGCTAGTTCCACAATTTGTATATATTTGTATGTATTTGCAGAGAATCAAGTATTTGCTGCAGCTATATGTAGCTTATCTGTGAAACAGGGTTCTGGGGGAATTCAGATGATGGATGTAAAATCAAATGTACAATTAGAATGTAGTTGCTTCCAATGCATATAATCAGGGAGCTCATATCTCTCATACAGAAAATAAGGAAAACATTTAATAAAATTCCTAATATCAAGTTTGAAATATTAAAACCAAACTGTTTCTCTTTCATTTTTTCTCTCCAAAGTTTCTTATAATTTCAACTAGACAAATAAACTCTGGATCCATCAGTTCAATTACTATACTCATTATTCAGTGCAACTACATTATTCAATTAAGTTGAAATTAAAATTAAATTGAAATTACAATCCGAATAAACTACTGCAGGAAGTTATAAGTAATATTGTATTTGTGCTACACTTGTGCTGCATTTCATTTAAAATTCACATGAAAATATAATTAAATCAGTAACTTACTTTAGCTTCATGTTAATCATATTTTAATGGAAACACAAGAAGAAACAGGAAAATCACAATTAAGTCAGCATTTTCTTTGCAGATCTAATTGCAAGTCCTTAGAGTTAGGGGTTTTTTAAAGACAATGCTTTTCATGCATCTTGCCTGTTGTAATGAAATTTAAAAAGGCAGGTAATGTATACAAGGACATGCTTTAAATTTTTTTGATGGTTTGTAATACCTTCATGTCTCATTACCAGAATATTGTAAAGCAAACTGCTCGTCAAAATATTATTATTTTGTAATATCAAAATCTGATGTAAAAAGATATCCAAATGGTTGTTGGAATGTCTTCAGCTTTATGGAATATAGCTTTTGTCATTGTTCCCTATTAGGGAGGGCTTATTTCTTAACTCTTACCATTATCAAGAAAGTATTTATATACATATATGTGTGTATATAAATGTATATGTATATACATATATATATATAGTAACACATAAAAGCTCCAGGTTTATGTTTGACACAAAGCAGTGCACATAAGGCCATATATTGACACTGTGCTTTTCATTCATAATAAGCACTAAGTGCAGGTCATTTTATAGTTATGAATCAAACTTTAAATACCTATTTTGCTGGAAATCATGTTAAAATAGTTTGCTTAAGCTAACTTTTAAAAAGTGCTCATGGTTATGTTTAAAATTAATTTTGTTCAGCAAAACTAACTTAAAATGTATGGTAACATTTGAGGGTGAAGATCATAGAGGTTTTATGGGGTTGTTAAGTATTCCTTTTATGGCACAATCATCTATAAAATGAATTTGTTGGGAACAGCACATGTAATAATTGAAGGTGTACAGCTGTGAGAGAGCAACTAATTTGCTCTACTTAATAGTGATTTGATATAACTAGAAAGACTCTATACCTTCTCAGGAATATCTTCAGTGGTCTTCTTCATGTATGGAGGTGATGAACAACCAATCTTAGAAAACAGCAGTGATATAACAAGTTTCAATGAAAACTTCATGTTTAACAAAATGCATTTAATTTAATTGTAGTTTATGTTTACATTACTGAAAAAAATAAGGTGTACTTTAAGCTGGCAAATAACTTCAGCAGTTAATGTAACAAGATAAACACTAATACACCACCTTTTTATGCTAGCAGAAGAAAGAAACTGCTGAACTGATGGACTTCTCTGAAAAGCTGTTGTTTACCACATCAGGAAGTTCAATTTTCTTTTCCTTTCTGAGGCATTTTCTTAACCTTCAGAGACTTCTGAAGAAGCTCTTCAGAAAGCTGGGACTATGGATTTATTGCCATGAACCCCAGAGTCTCTTTTAAGAAAATCCCACTGTTTCTTTTTTATCTGATCAGTTAAGTGATCTTTGATGACAATGTTGAGTATGCAAGAAAGAAAACATAATGCAAACATAAAAAATCGGCAGCGTATGCCAGAGAGTATTTAGAAAGTATCACAGAGATGCCCCAGCAGCATTTATTATCAAAGCAAAAGAAAACTGAATACAAGAGAATAACTACTGAAAGTGCATGATCTACGTTTTTAAGAGCACCTGACAGTACTAAACCAGAATAGCATTACTAACACCTTCCATTATTAATGAGCATGCAGCTAACAGACACTTTTGTACTTAGATATCTGCAGGAGAACGTTACTCTAGGGAGTTATACATGGGATGGATGTACTTATCCACAAGGAAAGGATGATCCTCTTAGCTGCAAATATAACTTTAAGAAACAGTTTCTTTTTTTGCACAGCAAAACCATTTAATGACAAAAATCTCTGAAACCCTCTGTCCCAAGCTTAAGTGCCTGATTTAATACCAAATTTGTTCAGTCAAAGCTTCCCCTTTCCCTGCTGTTGGTAACCCATCTTTTGTTCTTGTACAGCAGCTGTTTTCCTGAAGACTGAGAGGGAAAAGACTTTTTCTCTCAAAGCAGTTGTCAATAACACTTCATTGAGTCATTAGTAACATAATTCTCGCAACTGTTTTTGTAACAACTGGCATTTCTTAACGAGTGACAGAACAGTTTTTTAAATAAAAATGCTGAGTACTTTTGTTGAGTGTCAGAAAAATTGACAGTTCCAGAAAACATTTGCTCAGAAAATATGCCATGATTTTCCTCAAATCAATAGTTATAATTAAATTACTATAAAGTGACCCAGACCTAGTTCTTCTCTTCTATAATTAAGCTTAGACTAGTGGAAAAAAATTATTTATAAATTATAACAGACCAAGAAAATAACTTTTATATTTCATATAATTTATATCTGTTCATATTCCAACAGCACAGTCAATTATACTGTATTGTAAGACAATTAATTATTTTGCTATATATTGTGGAGGGCCCCCAAATACCAGTTTCTAGGAATTTTTAAGGTTAAAATAAGAATCAAATTGAGAAAACAAGTCGGATAGAGGACCCACTTATGAAAGACTGATTATAACAGCTCTGATTCCTGCAAATGTTAGGGGGGGGGTTTTGGCTCTGAACACCTTCTAGCAAAAATTATTACAGAAACCAGTCCTACCAGGCTTAATAAATTATAGTTCTTTCTGGATTACAGTCACAACAAATAAAATCAGTGGGACTACTAGCATGTTAACATATCAACCTGTGGAGGCCAGGCAGAATCTTATCCATGAGATTCCATTAATTTTTTCTTTTGGACATCTGAACGTTATTGGGTGCCATCACATTTATTCAAGGTGTGACTGCAATTGCATGCTTTCTATTTCAAAAAAGTATGAGGTAAAAAGCAAGTGGAAACTAGAAGTCTGCAGATTCTATTTACAGACATAGTAAATTCTGTGTTATACTGTGTATGTATATATATCTCTTGGCATCAGACTACTCTTGGTGAAGATATTAAAATGATGCTCTAACACAAAATTTTAAGTTTCTCTTATGTATTTTGTCGGTCCTGCAGGAGAGAAGTCTGCTGAGTTTATTCTTTCTGTTGAAAAAGAAAGAAAAAGAAAAAGAAAAAGAAAAAGAAAAAGAAAAAGAAAAAGAAAAAGAAAAAGAAAAAGAAAAAGAAAAAGAAAAAGAAAAAGAAAAAGAAAAATAAAGAAAAAAAGAAAAAGAAAAAGAAAAAGAAAAACAAAAAGAAAAAGAAAAACAAAAAGAAAAACAAAAAGAAAAACAAAAAGAAAAATACCAATAAATTCAATTTACCTATTACAGTACAAGCAGGATTTTTTTAACATTAAAAATGGAGATAATCTACAAGATTATTTAAAGATTAAAATAGGTATGAAACAGTGCTTATACAGCCACAGCCACTAGAAACTCTGTTTACATATTTACTCCATCTATACTATTCATAAGTGTAAATGACTGTCATGATTTAGATTTTGCAAAACATTAGAAATTTATCTTGCTGAAAATCCAGGTTTCCTTTACTATGAGAGTGTTTCTGAATTTTGTTAGTGTATCTTGCAAAAACAATTGCCTGAAGACTAGTTGAATAAACACTATCCTAATGGAAATCCCATGTTTATAATGCACTTGGAGAGTTAGGACAGAGAAAAACTGATAAACTACCTCAGACGTTCTTCTTAGTGGAATTCTATAGGTAACTTTTTTTAAGAGTGAAAAATATTTTTTTATGCCTCACTTGCAAGAATTGTTTTTATTTTGAGAGAATAAAGATGTTATTAGAGACTAGTGCGTAAAGGTGAATATTATTTTAAAAATTATTTTCAGAATTCAGAGGAATATTGTTTAATGGAGTGATTGAATAAATGCTTCATGAAAGCAAAAAATGGTTGCAGTTGTTTAAAAAAAATCCTAAAGCAATAGTGAAAAAAAAAGAAATCACTTTAGGAACAGAATAAATGCTGTAGCAATGCTCCACATTTCCTTCTCTTTTGCTCCCCTGCCCTAAGGGCAGTTTCCCAGGGAGTCCAATTGACTAACTCCTGGGAAAGCTGGAATTTTGCATCCTATAATTCAGGCTCATGACCTTGCTCTTCACCTGACCTATGTTCTTCATGATCAGTGTATGATCACTGCAGCTCAGGTTGCCTCAAATTATCAATAACTTAAAATACAGAGGACTGATTATATGTTCATAGCAGAAATTAAACCTATTGTTTGTACCCAAAAGAGGGTAAGTACTGAGCCCTTTTCAAGAGAAGTGTGGAGATTACTGCCTAAGATTGGGTGTTGAGCCTACATAAGTGTCCGATGTAGCTATCACTCTATGCTCTGACAGCTCTGTGTTTGTAGTACCCATTATTATTCATAATGAAACCTTCTTATAAAGCTTCACAAGAAGATATAAAGAATATTCAGTACTTGTTATATTCTTTTTTTTTTCCCTTCTAGGAACTTTCATTTTCATAAGATGGCAGTCTGCCTATCAACAGATACAGACATTTCAAACTAAAATCTTTCTGCTTTATCCTACCCTATGGTTTGACCTTGGATGACAGGTATTTTTACTTCAATATACAATATTGCTCATGTAGAGAGATCTTCAATAATATTTATTAAGGCATTTTTATATTTTCTTACTGGTTAATATAAAAATTATTCAAACATTTCAGATATCTCTGAGTCCTGCAGAGTCATATGTTTTACCTCTAAGCTCTTTGGAAGAAATCATTCCTGATGTAATCACTTTATTATTTCATTATTTTAAAAAATGAATCACTAATTTTGTATATATTTTAATATTACAGCATTAACATTGATAGAATTGCTTTTGAAAGTGAAGAACAGGATGAATAAGGTGGCAGGAAATGGTGTTTTATATGATAATTCCTGCAAGATACTTCCTTTGCTGTACTTTCAGATAGCTAAGATTAATATTATAGAGATAAATAAACAGAAGACATTAATATGGGTATGTGCATATATATCTGTGTTTACTTGCTGCATAATTTAAATAGAATCACACATATGTGCCTGATATGTGAACACATACTAATATCAGTATATATCCCACCTTAACTTAAAGAAGTAAGAAAGATATCTGTTGGAACTTTATGGAACCATAGCTTTCTATATCGTCAGTGCAGAAAAAATCTCCACAAAAGTCAGATATTTAATGTATTTTCTCTTTACTAACTTTATAGGGAGCTTGGGGCAACCCTGCTGCTTGTTTTAAGTGTCCTTTTTTTATACTTAAATAGGTGGCATTGTACATATGGCAGATGGGTCAAGGCTAAAATAAATGTAAAAGAAGTTTTGGCCACATCAGCTTTTCTATGACAGCTCATTTTTGTGTAGGAAAAAATCTTTTACTTCTCCATGCCTTTTTTCTGATCCTTTCATTTTCTATATCCTTTGATTAAAGCCTTAATCAGTGAGGGCTCAACAGTTCCAGAATTTCAGTTTTTTACTGCTGCAAAGTCCTGAGGATTTAGAAAAGGCTTTTGATGGGAATCACTCATGAATATTTGAGACATTCGGCTGATTCCCAGACAAAGCTGTCAGCGTTGTTGGATGTTTCTGGACAGGCAGTCAACAATGTATCATTATTAATGGTAAACAGTAGAACAAGTGACAGTCATGGGAAATAGGTTATGGTTGTTATGATATTCATGCTAACACAAAAATCTATTAAATATATACATATATATATGTGTGTGTGTGTGACTGAGAACAAACAGAAGTTCTCTATTATCTATATTAGCTCAGGATAATGCAAATAAATATGTTACATTTTTACTCCCTGCTGTAGCCATCTATGTCCAGGAAAGATTTAGCCCAGAAAAAGGTGGTAGAAGTTTCTCCATGACCAAGTACCTTAGGGAGGTTTCTTACCTATAACAACATTTAACATTACACATGACTTCCCAAGAGTTCTGACATTAATAAGCCGCTTAAGGAGTGTGTTGAATCAGTGGACTCTTTGACAGTCTTAGTTGCAATCACTTCCTCTTCACTTTTAAGTCTGTTTTGGCTTCTGGAAGATTCCTTAATAAAAAGAAGAAATGAAAGTTGATCAAAGGAAAGCATTCAAGGAAAGCATTTCAAAAGCAGATAGTCTGTGTGTCCCTGTTCCTGTGTAAGGAACATTTGGCTGAGCTTGAAATCCTTTGAAAATGTCTATCTCCGTCAGAAACTATGATGTTTTCTAAGTAGTCAGTATGATTATATGCCCAAAGGATAACAAAGGCCACTGGCATGTCATTAATAATATTCAAGCTTAGGTGTTACAATCTAGATGATTCTATAATAAAAAAAAAAACTCATACAAATGGGGAAGTAACTACAGATAATGTGGTTATCTCTTTCTCCAATTTATCAGTATGGTCCTCTTCCACAAAAAAGGAAAGTAAAATGTAATTCATTATGTACTTAAAATATGTGCTATAAATGGCTGTCATTTCCAAACAAGGCAGCATCACAGAAATATTCTTGTTCTGAACAACATGAAAGCAGAAGGAGAAGGTGGGAAATCACTGACAGAGAGCAAGTACATTCAAATTAATTGAGAAGGATAGCATTAAAAAAATTGGTAATGTATGTAAATAGAAAAATAATATTAGAAGAGGATTACCAAAATTCTAGTACAATAAGAGAACATCTTTGGGCTTTGAACAGGTTGAGATATATTCTGATATAAACACAATTCTGAGAGAGGCTTGTGAATGTTAATGTCCTCTCATGAGGAACAATAAGAAACAAAATAGAGATGAAGGAAAGGTATTTAACTCAGGGTCCTTAAACTAACATTAAATAAAAATATCATAAATAGCTTCAATTTTTGTTGAAATATTAATATTAATATTATAAGATAAATATTATTAGGAATAACTAAGTGGGAAATAGATCACACTTCTGAGCCTGTTCTTCAGTGAGGGGAGGTTTGGTGTTGGCTTTTATTCCTGCAAGACTGCCAGGTAGGCAGGATTCTCTGAATTTATACACAGTGACATCATTATTGTCAGGGGGAAAGGTTTGACCTAAGCAAAGTAATGGATGTTGTATAACTGCATGAACTTTAAGGTAATTAAACCCCATTAAGGATTGGGTAAATGCTAAACTTTTGAAATGCTTGGCTGTAACTTTTCACTTGACTAGAGACTCTAGATATAGATTCACTGGAAGTTTTATGGCATCATTATTCAATAGACTACAAAAAGTACTTATCAGCAGTTACAGTTACTAATGTAGTTTTCACCCATAGCTATAGAAAAAATGGCAGTGTGTCTACAAATCTAGTGTCTATGAAGCTGTTTTAAATTAATGGTTAAAACATAAAACCAATTTAGAGGCATAGATGAAAATGTAATCTCATTTCGTCCAAGAATTGTCCTAGCCACCAGATCAGAAAGGTCATAGCTAATCTTCCTCATTGTTTATTTTCTTAAACATTTAATCCTTAGGTCTGTTATACAGTGAGTAGGAGATGCATAAGAATATATCCACAGAAAAAAAAAAATAACCTGCCAACAACCTGAAAAAATACAGCTTTGACCTTTCTGATGGAAAAGGGTAATATACAACATCTTTAATACATTTTAAATAAAATAAAAATTTGTTTGGCTTTTATTATGAGTTGGGTTTTTTGTTTGTGTTGATTGTATTTTTTATTTTTTTGAGCCGGTGGTGTGCTTTTTAACAGAATGAGGTAAAATAGCAAAACAATTATGTGGTGTAAATTCTGGCCAAAAGTATCTCATAATTTTTAAGATATATAAATTCTGGATAATAGGTTTTTAGTATAAATATTTCTTGTTTTGGAGTGTTTTTCTGATCAGATCAGATTGCTATTCATGGTTTTGATTACTGAGAATTCCTTTCCTGCATGTTTAACCATTTCATGGAATCATAGAATGTTTTGGATTGGAAGGGACCTTAAAGATCATCTAGTTCTAACCACTCCTGCCATGGGCAGGGAAACCTTCCACTAGACCAGATTGGTCAGAGCCCCATCTAACTTGGCCTTGAGCACTTCCAGGGATGTGGGCATCCACAACTTCTCTGGGCAACTGGTTCCAGTGCCTCACCATCTTCACAGTAAAGAATTTCTTGCTCAAGTCCAATTTAAATCTACCCTCTTTCAGTTAAAAGCTAATGTCCCTTGTCCTGTCATTGCACACCTTGGTAAAATTTTTGCTCCTTCTTATAAACTTCCTTTGAAGTATTGGAAGCCTTCATGAAAGTGTCCCCAGAGCCTTGTCCTGGTTAAACAACACCAACTGTCTGTGCCTTTCTTCATTATGAGAGGTGCTCCCATCATCTGACCATATTCATGTCCCTCTGGACCCCACTATAAGATGTCCACATCTTTCTTATAAGCCCCCAAAGTTGGATGTGGTACTCCAAGTAGGGTCTCATGAGAGTGCAATCTGGTGGCTGCACTTCTGTTTATCTGGTGCATGACACAATTGTGTTCCTGGGTTGCAAGAGCATATTGCCACATGTTACACACAGAATGTGATTGTAAGGCTTTTGGATTCTGCAGTAGTAGCCAGGTACTTAAATATTGTTATGCTGAAATATTTAGAACTATGTCTGCACATCTAAGTCATACTTCTACCCAAGTGATGTAGTGCATCAATAATATGTTCAAAAGTGTGTTGAATGAGGATGAGCATGCTGAATTACTCACCTTGAGCAAAAGCAAATACAGAGATTATGAGTATCCTGCAGATAAGGTTAGGTTTATACCTACAGCAGCAACATATTTTTCATAAAAGTTCCTGTTCTTCAGTAGGAATTTATGAGTAAATCAAAACTGTACCTACAATATTTGTTGCTTGCTTGCTTTTCCTTTGGAATAGATTTGGTTGATGCCTTGGACAGAATATCAGGCATGCTGTTTGAAGGGATATGGTAGATCAAGCACTTCTACATAGGTATTGGAGAGCATTTGATGAGCACCTGGAACAAATTTCTGATTAAGTTTTCTATATAGGAAGTGTTGGGTTTTTGGGTTGGGGGGGAGAATAGAAAAGAAAGTGCAAAATAATAGTTCACCATCGTTAACCCTCATTAAAACTGCATCCAAAAATCACAATGATTGGCATGGGATGATCATGAAAATTTCTTCAAAAAATGTATTTCCATTCCAAACTACAGTTTAAAGTAGATGTGGCCTAAGGCAACTTATCTTGGACTAACACTTTATGCAACAAAGGCCAGTGTTTTGGAGGAGTTATATTCTGAAACTCAGTGCAAAACAGTTATGAGCTAATGTTGTTATGGGACTTGAATTCATAATTATTTTTTGAGTCTGTCCCTAAGAACTGGCACTTTTTTCTTTTTTCTTAAATAGTTTATTTTATTATTCTGTTTAAGCAATTAAATATTCAAGTAGCAAAGGTGCCAAATCCTAGGCACAATTCTGTATCCACTGATAAACCTGCTCTTGCCTTTCATGTGACAAGATCAAGCTCAAAAATATGCTATGTCTGATAAAGAAAAAAAGGGTATGTGTACTACCCATGGCTATGTTAAGTTTTCCATGCCCAGAAATCATTAATTAAATCAGTTACACTGTTGGAAATTTCTCTACATTTTGACAAGAATGTTATAGAATATCTATCTTATATCTATAAAATATTCCTTAGTAACTAAGGTTGTGTGTATGTAATATTTAAATGTTCTTTCTTCATTTTTTGCAAATGGAGAAAAATGTTAATATTTTGTCTTACCCCTGAGGAAATGTTTATCTCAATAACTAATGATTTGATGCCACACATATGCCAAACACTGGTTAATCTGAATTCACTTTCAGTTTCTAATTAGACATCTGTTAAAGTCTGTAACAGGAAATCTAATAGAGTTGTGTTGTAATTTGTCAAAGAGATTAATGATTCACAGTGTTAAAGTGTCTGTTAATGGAGCTCTTATGTGAGTCATTATATAAGTTGAAATTAAACTCTTTTGCTTTTATGGAAAATGTTTCCAACTTGTGTTATTACCAGCAATTACACCAGCAAAACATCCCAAAAAAGAAAACTATCAAATGATAAAGCTATTTTTTTTCCATCATTCCATAGTTGGAATACTTATGCTTAAAGTAACTGCCAAATCTAATGAAAACCATATTTTTCTCTTTGGTATTTTGGCATTCCAAGATTTTGATAAAAATATGCATAGAGCTCTTAGCTGTACATTTTCCAAATCGATGGACAAATTAGTGAAATAACGTTAATTATTTGGGTACTACATAATGAGTCGCACAAAATATTCTCATCTATTGAGCTTATTTATTCTAAGAATTGCAAGTGCAGCATGCATATTATGTCCCATAGTCATTTGCAGTCCTTCAGAAGTCAGCAGAAACTCAGTATGTCAGTTAAGTATCACAGCTGAGTTAAGGAAGTTTTTTTTACTGCCTTCAAATTTCAAGTATTTTTCCAGTATTTGATAAATTTGCATCTTATTTTGGTTTGAGTTTTATATTTTAAGAAACATTCTGGAAGATAAGGAAAGAACATTTGCTTTGCCAAAATAAATAAGCAAGTAAATAAATAAATAAATCTTATATGTCAGAGAAGTTACCATGGGCTTTGAGAACCCAGTGACAAAACAAGTTATTGGGGGAAAAAAATGTTGGCAATTTCCCCCACTTTGCAGAGGAAGTCTATCATGTTCCGACATGTGAAATTCCCTCTTCATGTCTTAGAAGGCAGATGATATTCAAGAATTTTTCCTGCTCCTCTTGAAAGAAATGTCTTTTCCCAACACTGTGAAGCTTGTGTGTGGCAATACCTCCTCTTACTTGCCACATAGATGGATGGTGCAAAGTAACACAACTCTGCCTATAGTCACTGTGTGCCTTATTAAAAGGTAGTGACCTTTAGAATTTGCAGAGTCGTGTCTTTTTGTATTGTGACAACAGTTCCTTCTTAGAGAAAAGCACAGAACAATTCACAATTGTTTCCAATTGTGGAAGGACATGGTGAATAAGAGAGAACACAATGTACAAGGTCAAAATTCCATCTGGTTTGTAGAAGCAAGCTCGGTGGTATTCAGCATGAGATCAACTAGTACCATCTCACACGGATTGTGCTTCAGAAGATGTCGTATTTAGAGTAGTTTATAAAGATTTATGGCCTTGTAAAGGTTCATATATGCTTTCCAACATACTTCACTTAAAATAAACTAGAAAACATGACATTTAGAGGCAAGAGACAATGTTTTCATTAGAGGCAAAAAAAAGTTACCAATCCTATGTTAAATGAAAATATGAAACAGCTTATACTTTAATAATGCCAGGGAGCAATTTAAATTCCATATCTGCCTGCAAAATCATCAACACATCTGAAAGCAGTATATGAAAATTGAAATACTGCCACAGATTAATATAATTATGTGCAATATACAGAAAAAAATTATATAATGTATTAAAAGGTAATCCACAGAATAGTAACATATTTGAACACAAATACATGGAATTTCATTTTCGAAATAAACATAGAAAAACATTTTATTTGGCGGAATATTTCAAACATTCATTTATTGCCAAAAATGTCCCAGCTAAAGATCTTATATTTAAATCGTTAAACTCAGGATCCAATATTACTGTGAACACCTCTCATCTCTCACTAAGTTACATGATTAGCATGAAATGGATGCTGAGACATTTTCTACACCATTAAAAATTACTGGAGCTGTAGGATCTGAGATGTGAATTCCTCTCTTCACGTCAAATGCCTGAGTTAAATCCTGGATTTTTTCTACTTGTTCAGCAAAATCATGTAATTTAAAATATTTTAAGAATTAAAAACAAAAGAAGACAAAAACAAAGGAACAAAATCCATTCCTTAAAAACCAAAGCTAAACTGAAGTGGATAATTGAAACTGTTATGGGGAAATGTGTCACTGTTGAGACATACAACACACACAAACCACACCAACAACTCCAGGCAAAAAGCGTCTCTATACTACAAGGCCTCTTTTATACAATTTCTTGGCATTCGTGGTACATGTTCATCGGCTTCTAAATTACTACATTACAAATTATTGGTTACCTACAACTAGCATACATTCTTGAAGAAAAACAGCCTCCCTCGAGCAGCTGTGCATCCTCCATCTTGTTGTTTTGGTTTCTTGCTTCTCTTGATGCTAAAATTCTCATGGGTACAAACTGATTGTGTCAAAGTCGATACCTGTGAGGGTTCCAGACCAGTTGTCAGTTCCCACAGAAATGAAGGACATTCCCGACTTTTCAACATCATGAATAGAGTTCTGTAACCCAGCAAGCAGAATTAAGGTGGTACCTAATCTGGAATCTTTAGTATACTTGGTTACTCACAATGCTTTCGGATATAACGGGACTCTAATAGAAGTATTAATATCTTGCTTTTCTTTTGCACAATGTTAGGTTCTCACATACTGTATTACAAATTATTAGGTGCCCACAGACTTAAGCTTATGTAACAGCTCAGAAGTACTTAAGTCACACCAATCTTAAAATGAAACTTAATTGCATGGCTGGATTTCATGTTAACCATGGACAAGTCATCCAGCTGAAGAGTTGCACTTGAAAAGGGAACATAAAACCTAATTGAATCTGCTAGACTATCTGAGACTGTTACTCCCTGGACAAATTCAGGATGTATTGCCAAGAATCTCTGAAATGAAACTACACAAAGTTGAAGGCAAAGGGCAAAACTAGACTGTCTGCCTAATGTGTGACATCAGGGGAAAGTAGTCCCCTTTGAAAACATTATGTGGAAGATTTTGACAAAACTACAGGAAAACGAAAAATACCTAAGACTTAAGATCATGTTCTCACAGGCATATTTACCACTTCCATTTAGAAACTGAGCAAATCAGAATTTTAGGTGCTACAAATGGGCCATGCCAAAGTACCAGTAATTTACTACATCTTACTCTTTTACAAAGACCCGTGCCTGCTACACCTGTGTTCACACTGTCAAATTTTTATCTGAGCAGCTGATAGTCACTAGCTACTTCTATATTTTCTGAGAAAGTCCTTATTAAGTCATGCACACTGACCTTCCATCACATATAGATTATGCCCAAGTGTCTTCAGTACTATTAAAAATGTGTGGTTCTTTTTTTGAGCAAATAAACTTGCAGATCTGCTTGTGGTTCTTGAATCTAGTTTTAATTCTCCATAACATTAATCAAATGATGTTGCTTTCCATCTGCAAATTAGGAAAATTTCTACATTCTTTTTTTGCATATGAAGAGTATAAAAAGCTATAGTAAGGGCTGGTCTTCTGATAGATTATGCGGAGATAAAAATTTGTAAGAACTACTTTTAAAATGGTGACAATAAATGACTTTTCACATGTTAGATAGCTCTGAAATTTGTGATAAAAGCTACAGCATAATTTATTGTTAAGAGTAGCTATAATTAACACTGTAATCTATATCAAGACTATGGGAGCATTTATTCCTTGATCAGATGGATGAACATGCACTGCTTATGTCCTGTGACGCAGCCTGTGATCTGTCATTTGGTAGAAGTCTGGCTCTCACAGGCCTCTTTAGCTCCCAGTAGCCACTGTGCTAATAATTTTTCATTCTGGAAAAATAAATTTGAGAAAAACAAAGATTTCTCAGGCCTGTAGTCAGGGAAAGGAATCCTGAGCTGAGATGTGAGCCTTTAGCATGATGTCACTAAATACCATGGTGGGTATACAGCTCTTAACAAAACGGGGCCTTGGTAGAATTTTGCTTTGGGTGTGCAAATATTGTTTGGCATTATTTTCAGTATAACCAAGAGTAACCAAATCACAGATATAGCATAGGTATAAGCCCTTAGAATATCTCTAAACCACAAGTGAATTATTGAAGTAACAAACTTTGGTTTTAACACAATAAATATATAGGAAACATGATAAAACATAGGAAATGAAATAACAGGTCGGTTAAGAAAACTGCTGGGCAAGCAAGAAAGGCATTGGTCACTGCAGCTCAGGTTTTCCTTGAGCTTCACATTCCCCACCAGCCCCTTCTTTTTGGTGAGAACAAGGTCCAGCACAGCATCTCTCCTTGCTGGCACCTCTATCACTTGAAGCAGGAAGTTCTCATGTCAAGGTCTGACCCTGACTAAACGCCAGGAACCTCGACTCTCTCTTGCTACAGAAAAAAAAAACTACTTAAAAACAAAATACACCAATCTCATGAGTCACCTGAGATAGGACACTGGTTGGTAGGAGGATGCACAGAAAAAGAAAAAGGGCAAACAGGCTCTAAGCTTAAAGTTGCAA
>VZRM01000712.1:215055-230105 GCA_013397955.1 Grantiella picta
CCACCTCCTCCTGCTCCAACTACAAAGAAGTGAAAGAAGTGCGCATCTACCTTGTTTTGAATTTTTCTTAAATATGTTTTCACAGAGGCGTAACCAGCACCTCCAATTGGCCCAAACTTGGCTGGCAGCATGTCCATCACTTTCAGAGCCATCAGAGATTGGCTCTGCTGGACTTGATGTAAAGCTTCCAGAACTTACACTCAGGACACACAGGAGCCATCTTTGTGCCACTCCCCACCCCTCAGACACCTCCCCAGGCCTGCCACAACAGCTTCTGAGGGGTCCAAATTTCTCCTAGATGTTAAAAATACTTTACTGATGTTTTGGCCAATCAAAACCACCACACTCATCAGCACACTTCAGGAACCTCCTGGATTGCTTATGATCCACTGTGTTGTCCCTCCAACAGATACCAGGGTGGATGAGTTACTTCATGAGGACCAGAGTTCATGAACATGAGGACCTATCTGTCCATAGCAGGCCTCATACACTTGGTCCTCCTGGACAGGCCATCTGTAGCCTGTCTATATCAGATAGCCACAATAATGTCACCTGTGACTGCCTTCCCTTTATTTCTGACCCATAAACTCTCTGCCAGTTCCTTATATACCTTCAGGTGGAGCTCCATGTTCTCCAGCTGCTCATTTACATGGAGGGCAACATCACCTCCTCAACTCCCCTGCCTGCACTTCCTAAAGAACCTGTATCCTTCCATTCAAACATTCCAGTCATAGAAGATATCCCACCACATCTCCATGATGACAATAAGATTCTAGCCCTAGACATTCTAGTGCATGCCTACGCTCCTCTGGTTTATTCCCCATGCTCCCTTGATGAAGCTGATCTCCATGAGCTCCCAGTGGAGCAAGTTTCTCAAAGCAAGTCTCATTATCTAGAGCAACTGAACCCCTGATCATGGCACAAATCTTGTAGCCATATTTTGATTGTCCAAATTTGACTGGCTCTTTCAAACCACTTCTCTTTAACAGGGAAGCTTGTTAAAAAAAAAACTACCTGTGTTCTGGAGTCACTTACCACCTCTCCCAGGACTCTGTAATCCTTTTCTGTTCTAATTTAATTTTTTGCTCCTTAGGGTTTTATACGTTCTCATGGCAGTGATTTTTATCTTGAATACTGGAGCAGCTATGACTATCAGAACAGCTATACTTCTGCCTTTGTTTTTAATCATCCTGAAAGTCTTTAGCTCACTTATGCTCCCACATATTAATAATTCATTTTCTTATTAAAATTAGCCATGGTCATATAGCTGTGTTGCATCAGATGGTTCTATGAATCACAGGTCGATAAAACTCCTTGGACAAGAATAAAGTGATGGAGCTCAATGCAGTTGCCAAAATATAGGTCTCTAGTGTCATTTGAAGATGAGTAATTTTATATGCATGCCTGGACTCTATCTCATTTGACACATGATTTATGAGGTGCCTCATAAATCATGTGTCACATCTGGCAGTGACATGGGGATGTCTAGGATGCCTTGGAGTGGCCCTAGGCACATGTGTTTAAGCAATTGATTTGTGTCCATGGCATCAGAAGCTTGCTGTAGTATTTGACCAGTCCACTGTTAGGAGGCCATAATGAGTCTGTACTGGAAGATACTTGTGAAATGTAAATTTTGATTTATAGAAGGTTTTTTAAATATGTACTTAGTGTTGCAGACATTTACTTCAGTGCCCTGGATTGAATGCTTTCCACAGAAAAGAGATTCCAGGCCAGGAAAACGTAAGTCCTAAAACTCTTTTGTCCTATGTGTCCCTCTAGAAATTTTTCATATGATGGGCCATATCTGAAATTCTCTATAAGATGATCAGTGAACTTACCATGTGAGAGTATCTGTGGCAGTCCTGTGGCAATTCTGAACTCCTGCTGGGCAGTAAGAAATCATTTGGTTCTGGGAAGCCCCCTAGAGGCCTATTGGATCTTGAAGATTGTAACGCCTTCTCCCAAAAGAATTCCTTAGTTCTGGAAGGACATTTTTTTTTTTGGGTCTGAATGTAACATCTTCTATGGATTTATTGTTTCATTGCTTGAAAGAAACTCAGTCATTTATCAGGTAATACTTTGCAAAATTTTTGGGATAGAAATAACTGAGAAGAAGTAACTGTGAAGAAGCAACTAAGTTTATTGCCATAAACTAATACACAAGAAATTCCACCACAACATGAGGAATAACTTCTTTGCATTGAGGGTGGCAGAGTACTGGAACAGGCTGCCAGTGGGGGGTCATGGAGTCTTCCTTTCTGGAGATATTCAAAACCCACATGGATGCATTCCTGTGTGACCTGCTCTAGGGTTGAACTAGATGATCTCCAGAGATGCCTTCAAGCTGTTCTGTGATTCTCTAAATGATGTTATTATGAACTAAATTCCAGTTTGCTCTCTCACATGGGAGTAGGGTGGCCCTGTGAGCAAGGTGGGAGATACTTCTGTCAAAATCTTCAAGGTACCAGCATCTAGAATCTCCAGAGTAAGAGTGTCATCTGTATGTACCCTGAGCAATCTGATGTGACCCAACACATACACTTAACTGGATGAGTATCACACTTTATTTTCAAATGGACCCTAAACTTTTGCAAGGTTAAAGTCGAGTGCTAATTTCAGCCAGCTTGTTGAACAGGCTGAACTCAAAATCTAGACGGTGGCATCAGTTTCCTTGTTGCATCAGTTTTGCTAACAGGAATAGTTAGGCTATGAGAGGCTAACTTGCTAATCTATCCAAATTAATTTCAGCAAGGGAGGATTATTCAGGTCCTATACATCAAGTATTAGCCTGCCAGTATTATGATTAACAGCTCCAGAGAGGGAGCTAAGTGCATAACATTGCTAGCAGTCATTTAGTTCAAGGCAAGGAAACAACAGAGCATGACACAAAATATCTGAGTCCTCATGGTCAGAGAATGACAAGAACCACATCTAGATATTTTTAAATCCCCTTTTTACACTTTTCCCTCAGATAATCAAAGCAGAACAGCTAACTAAGCCCTTTCCAAATTCTTCTAAGGGAAATGAATCCCTTCCATACTCACGCACAGTAAAACAAGTACACTCAATCTCTTCTCCACATACATATGAATTAGATATTTGTCTTTGTTTCCTCAGTTCCATTAACCTTTGTGTAACCAATTAATTCAAGAACATAATGGTTTGGCCCTGACTGACAGCTAAGCAGTACCCAGCCATTCACTAACTTCCTTTCCTACCAACAGTATGGGGAGAAATAATAGGAAGAGCAAAAGACCCAAAAACTTGTGGACAAGATAAAAATAGATTAACAAATGAAGGAAAGAGGAAGAGAAAAGAAAGCAGAAATGCAAACAAAAGAAGTGGTGCAGATGCAATCACTCATGCCTTCCCACAGAAGACCAATGCCCAGCCAGTCCCTAAGCAATGGCTACATATCTGGAACACTCCTCCCTTTGGGTTTTTATAGCTGATGGTGGCTCTATATAGCATGGAGTATCCCTTTGATCATTTAGGTCAGTTGTCCCCGTTATGTTCCCTCACCTCTTCATTTACACCCCCAGCTGCATGGGAAATCATGGGAAGCAGAGAAGGGCCTGATGCTGTGTAAGCAGCAGCTAAACCAAAATGTGTTATCAACATCATTCTAGTCACATAGCCAAAGCATTGCACCTTAACAGGCTGCTATGAAGAAAATTAATTCCATCCCAGTCACACCCAGCCCAAAGAAGAAAAGGTAGATGTGGTTTTCTTTGTGCAACTGACAGAAGCATCAAGTTCAAAGGTCCTGGTTCTTATGGGTGACTTGAAGAAATATTGACGGGGGCGGGGGGTAGAGTAAATCAATGTGTATAAATGACTGATGGGTTGGATTAAAGAAGACAAGTTCAAACTCTTTTCAGAGGTATTCAGTTCAAACTCTTTTCAGAGGTATTCAGTGACAGGACAAGGGGCAATAGTCATAAATTTGTCTACATGAAATTCAGATTAAATGTAAAAGAGAAAAATCATAATGGGGTTAGTCCAACCTCGGAACATATTAGTCTGAGATTGGGTGGAATTTACATCCCTGGAGCCAGTCAAAACCTTCCTACACATGGCACATGTCCAGCAACATGAACAACCTGCCCTAGAAAATCTTTTCTGACCAGAGCAGTTTGGCTAAATGATCTCCAGAGGTCCCTTTCAACCTCAATAATTTAATGATTCTAATTAGTTCAGAATGTCAATATGTACAGTGGAAGATTGTTTTAACCCTAAGAACTAATTTACCTTGAAATAAATTACAATTTTCTTGTATCTGTTGTTTTTCCTGCACCTTCTTGAGACTTCTGCTTCTTCAGCCTTGAGCCCTTCAGTCCTCATACATCTGTCCTTAGAAGATGACCAACACTTGTCCCCAGGCAAGGGAGAAGTGTGCAAAGAGTTCCATAAATACCTATATAGATGAGGAACTATACAATTTAAAATAAAAATATAAATATTTATTAATACAAAGCACATAAAAAAATAAAGGCCAGTACTTCCTCCCTCTCCAAAAGACTTTTTCTGAATGATAAAAACTTTAGACAAAGTGAGTGGGATTTATCCATAGATTTTTACTGCTAAATTTATGCAGATTTAGGATATAAGCCAAAGTAAGGGTCCCCATGTCGACTCAGGTGCCCAAACTCCTAGAAGCTAGCACAGCTCAGATAAGGGTGTGAATGTATACTGATATGTATCAGAAAAACACATTTTAATGTGAGCCTTCATATGTGCCTGCTAGGGACTTTTCAAAGTTAAATAAACATTTTTTTGTCACTGGGCTCTGACTGTGATCCAAGCACACTTCTGTTTTCAAAGACCTAGTCATGTCTCTGGGCCTTTCAATCATTATCACATTTTTATAGATGTTAACAGCAGGTCAACAAACTAACCAGCTAGCTGAATAACAAGTAGGATTCTCTGCAGCCTGCAGGAAAATAATTTTTCAGAATGCATGCAGACATATTCACAGATACAATGCGTGAGTTGTGTTCATGGGGTGTTGTAGGAAAGAAGGGAAATGTCCTCTGATGCCTCATACTGTTGGAATATGGGGAGGGTAATTAAACCAGCTCTTTCACTGTCCATATTGTTTGTAGGGAGCAAACAATCTTCATAGCTGCTTTCTGATTTTCTCCTGAAGGAAGCTAAAAATAAACATAGAGGAAGAAACTAGCATAAGCCTAGTGCAAAGGACCTAGGGACCAGAGGGTGAAACACAGAATGACCAGACTGACAATATAAACACACCTGAAGTCATGACACATCAGCAGGGTATGTCAGGGGAGTGTGGCCCAGCAGTGAGGGAGTGTCAGGGCAGTTTGCAGGGCAGTTTGCCCAGGCAGGGTGAGCAGGAAGGGCTTCTCTTTGACCAAACAAGAGTACCTTAGACGCAGATAAACAGACTTAGTCTCTGGTGTAGAAGAGCACAAGAAGAACCTTTCAGCCCCACTCTTATTAGTGTACAATAAGTGTTTAAGTGTATAAGCCTCCTCAGTCATGGTGCTGATGCACTGTGGAGCTCATTCCCCTGCAGCTGCTGCAGTCATTGACCAGCCATGGCAGAGGCCTCCAGCCAGACTGACCTGCTGATGGCACATGGAGCTCTTCAGGTCACAGCTTGCCAAGAGTGCCTGATGTCTCTCTGTGAGGCTGGGACAGACAAGCTGTTCTTTTGCAGATGGTGTGCTGTGGTTAAGGAGATGTGTCACCAGGTGAGGGAACTCCTTTTCTGGTAAAGCAGTTTTACTTTTGCTTTGTTTGTAAGCTTTCTCAAAGTAAGTGTAACTGCTACCTAAGTTCCGCTGGCCCCCATCAAACCTCCCCTGACTGTGAGAGGAAATACTTACACGAAGGAGAAGGGAAGTTGTGGAGGCCCCCACATGCCCCACCACTTCTGAATGGTCCACTTAGCGTCTGCCAAGAATGAGAGTGTAACCAAGGTGTGTGCACAGGGCACCAAAAATTGTCTGAAGGGTTTTGAGGAGAATATGACCATCAACAGGATTAAACAGCCACCAGGTAATGACAGACACTTCAGAAGAGATCAATCTTAAAAGAAATATGAGGGAAGCAGGGCCATTTGTGATATAGGGGGAGACAGTGAAGAAGAAACAGCAACTATGACAGCGAGTCTGTCCTTGCCAACAGTGTTGCTAGGGCACCATGAGCCCTGTCCAGATCATACAGGGCAGCCTGCCATGGGGCACTGGGAGCAGCCAGAATCCAGCAGCAGGCTGGCAGAGTGGGGACAGCACATAGGACCCCCACCTCAGAGGACAGGGACACCTCTCAAAACATTTCCTCATGATCAGGCGCACCAGAAGCGGCAGTGATATGCAAAAATGGGGAAGGGACAATGACAGCCCCTACATCCAGGGTGTGTATGTGTCTATGCGTAGGTGTACATACTAGGATTATCCCTATGAGGCTTTTTATATATTTGCAAGTGTATATTAACATTTTCTAATTGTGTTATAATTTTGATTTTTCTGTTACATAAAGGATATTGATTCTGAATATATAGCTAATGGATAGATAGTTGCATGTCATTAATAAATCAATAAAATGCTTCAATCCTCAGAATTCATCAAAACACCTAAAGTAATTTAATTTTTATCCGGCACCCTTGCAGCTTTTGGAACTTGGCGAGATTCTAGAAATCATGAATTCTCAGAAATAATATGCACCCAGTTTAATGCTCTCTTGAAAAGGCCTGCTTTTGTTTTAGCTTCCTAGCTTTCCACCTTTCATGTCAGGATATGGAAACTGAGTAGAAGGTACACACCTACCTTCTGTCTGTTCCCTTGTTTTCCCTGACCTCTCCAGAGCAGATCACTGTAGATGTCTACGATATGCACCTCTTAGACATACTTTGTATAGAGCAGTATGTGCATTAGCAAATTATATGTACTTCAAATACAGTTGCAGTTTCAAAAGTTATTTTTGACCTTGAGCCCTCCAACTTCTACAATACTTAGGAAAGTTTAAAAAAAGCCAAATCTAGATTATTTTCTTCACAGGACTGGACTGTCTGGAGTGAAGAATGCAACCTATCTGACTAATAACAGAAAAATCACTGTTTGCTGAAAAAGGAAATACCTGAAAAGGCAATCAAGGTGAGGATGACATTCAGAAGAACAAGATTTGGGACAACAGTATGTGGGTCCTGAAAATCTGGGGCTGTTCAAAAATATTCTCTCCCTGGTCTACAGCCTTTGTATTGTGGTTACCTATATTCTAGTACATGGAGTTTTCTGCATGATTGGATAAATGACAGTAAAATATGTGATTTACAGCATGACATAGTCTTTGTGTAATGCAACTTGGCACTTAAATTACGTTGCTATGCAATGCAATGACTTTTAGGCATATCACATTTACCATCCTCATGTAAGAAATGTTTTCCCAGTGTCTTCACCTGGCATATAACACTTTCAACTACAGGGGGAAAAAATAGCAGAATCTCATTTTGTGACATAAAAATATCCCTATGTTAAAGTCTCAGGTGTGTCTCAAAATTAATTATTTCTTTTTCTGATCCAGGAATGAACTTGCCAAACCACTGTTGTTTTTAGATGGAATTAACATCAAACATCTTTAGAAACAGTGGGAAAAAACCACGTACTATGTCACTAAGACTATATTTGATATTTGCCAAACCTTTATAATTTATGGGGTAGGTTTTTTAATTGCCCTTTGGAGGTGCCAGTAATTTTATTTTGATTGAAATGGAGTTTTGACTGAAAAGGTGCTGCCATGCTTGCCTCTTGCAAGTGACTAAAGTTTAGGATAAGGATTTTAATTCTATAAATTTATCTATAGTAAGGTAGAAATTTGACAAATTGCTAAATCAATTAATTTTTGCATCCATGCTTTAATTGTAACTTAAGTATTTTTATTTAGTGTTTTCCTTTAAATTATTTATATATTAAAATAACGGTCCCTTTAAAAGTTGTCACTGGGATTTGTTTTCAAATGCATGACATTGTTCCACTTTCTAGCAGTTAAAATGACCTAAATTCTTCTGAGCCACTTAGCATGATTGTATACAGCTTTAAATACTGAGCCTTTGCAATTTGTGTCACTGAAGCAGTAAGGTAATGAAATAAGTCACATTGTACTTTTATGTCATTACCTTCGAAAGATGAAGTCAGACATTTAGGGAGAAGAGATCTAAGCCAATTGGACTCAGCTTCTTGCTACTTTTCTAAAGTTTAAGTCATGAAACTAGCAATGACAATGAAAAATATCTACTGTTTTCCCTCATGGAAGCTATGTGGAAAATGCTCATCAGAGGATTAGGGACGATCTTTATACCATTAAAGATGTATGACTTTGTTTTTTTCCACCATGCTTAGTTTATGGCACAGGTTAATATGATAATGACAGTAAAATGATAATTATTCTCCTCAAACCCTTGACTAATTTGACATCCTTGTCTGCTTCATATTTTCATATGATCTAGAATGGTAAGACGTATACCTAGTGCTGTAATTTAGTTACTCTGACCAAGTTTGGAGTTTTTTTTGTTTATTTGGTGTTTTTTTAACCTTTTTTTTTATCTCTGAAATCCTTCTATAAAGTGGTTTTAAATGCTAAATTGCAGAACAACCAAGCACATGCAGCACATGAAAAAATGCAAATTAAATCCATCTTAGTACTGACTCAGAGAATCATACTATGCTCCATACATTTAGACTTCACAAGCAAAACTTTGTGTTCAGTTGGTAGGATATATTCACAGTCATTAATTTACACAACTTCACTTGAACTGCTGAATGATGGGCTGCTTGCTAGTAACATCCCTCAGGGATCAATCCCAGTGCTGGTGTTGTTTAATGGCTTTGTTAAAGACTGGAATTGTTGGACAGAATGGATCCTCGACCAGTTTTCAGTTATACTGAGCTGCAATACACACACAATAAACTGGAGGGGTAGGGCTGCTATTCAGAAGGATCTGGACAAGTTGTAGAAAGGGTTTGAGGAGCATTGTGACGTTCTACAATGACCAAGGCGAACACCTAAACCAAGGTCAGAATAACCCCCACAATAACTTCCAAGCAACAGCACTGTCTGATACTAGAGTGGCTAGAAACAAGCTTTGCAGAACAGCACTGGGAATCTGGGCTGACATAAAGTTGGAAGTGAGCCACCAATGTGCTGTTATAGTGAAGGCAGCCAACAACATTCTCTGTTATAGGAGGAGAGCGTAACAGGTAAAGGGGGGTGATGATTCCCAGCATCTAGAGTGAATGCATCTAGAGTGCTGTGTCCAGTTTTGGTCTTCTCAGTTTGGGAAGACAAAGGCGTATTAGAAAGAATGTGGTGAAGGGCCATTGGTCAGGGGACTGGATTGCATGAAATAACAGGAGAGTATGAGAGAACTGAGTTTGTTCAGCCTACAGAAAACAAGGCTCCAGGGAGACCTTATTTTGCCGTCTACAACAATTTACTGTTTGAGGGACATATGGGGAAAAACATACTCTTTCAGGTATGCACAGTTGAAGCACAAGATGCAAATGACCCAAGTTGGATCATGGCACAATTGGACTCTATAAGGAAAGAATTCTTCTGCATGTGGACATTCAAGTACTCCTGAGGGTTTCTTAGAGAGGCTGTGGAGTATCCATCCTTGTAGATATTCAAAACTCAACTGTTTAGGGCCCTGAGCAATCTCAAAGTCTGTGTCAGCTTAGAGTAGGAGGTTGCCCTTACGACCTAAAGAGGTCCCTTCCAACTGACACTATCGTATGATTCTGTGATCAGCATTCATATAAGCTCTGCTTAACTGAATGTATTCCATCCACTACTCACATGCAGCTTCCACAATGCTTTTACAAAGGGTTGTATAGTTTACACGATTACCTCATACCTATAAATAGAGATATGGGTAACCGAGCAATCGTAGTTTGGTTGCATTTTCAGACTGCAATTTAAGACCTTCTTTTCACTCTCAAGTTCATGACCACACACTTGAATGGTGTCATTTGTGTGGGAATCTCTATGGTCAGGATTTTGTGCCCAGTTAATTAGTATCTTCTCCACACAGAGAAAATGTAGGTGAATTGGTTAGTTCTTTCAGATATTCGACAAGATTTTTCCCACCCTTTTTTTTTTTTTAATAGTGCTTCAAAATCAGTCTCCTGGCAGATTTCCAAATGGATACAATCTCCATTTCAAAAATACTTTGTCTGGTATTGAAATAAGTATTTTAAAGTTTGATATGAAGAAATCTACTAAAGGAGGAGAAAAACCGGGGTGGTCTTGAATTTGCAATATATTTTGCAAATATATTTTTTCAAGTGCAAATCATAACTCATTTGGGATGTGTATTTGTGTTACTTAACTATTTTCCCCCTAAATAAAATAATTTTATGTGCTTTAAATCTGTTTCTCAATTCCTCTGAATTTTACTTAGACATAGTCACTAGATATAAAAGGCAAAATGAGTTTTAGACAGGACAGTTGACATTTTGGTTCTGTATTGTTTGTATTGTTTGGTTGTGTCGGTTGTTTGTTTTTTTTTTTTTAATTTCAATACTGTTCAAGTGTAAGACAGTATTGTATTAAATAAAAAATTTCAAAGCTTTAGAATCTATACTTCCATTTTCTCCTGATGATTCCCTGTGAAAGGGACAGGACCAGCACTGTCTATGCCAAACTAGTTTTCCTTGTTCCTCAGTGTTCTTAACTATAGGCAAATCAATCTGCTTTCCCCTTCCTGCTTCTTGCATGTGGGTGATGAGACCACTAAGAAGAGCTAATTTCACACTTTTACTCTCAGTTCTTGAATTCACCTAGCAAGTTGTCCCTCCTATCAGTATCTCAAGTCTATAAATATTACTCCAGAAAATGATTGTAATAATGTTCTGTTGTAGAAAAGGAAAAATATTCTTAAAGCTGTATGAGCTGCTGAGTACTGTGAAATGAAGCTTTCTGGAAAAGAATCATTATGAGACATATGATAGAATGTAAATATTCAAAGACTTGTGGGAAAAAAAAAGTAGTTGTCTTTTTTTATGTTTGGAAGAAGTCTGGGAAAACTCAGTTATACTTAGTTGCACTAGAGCTGTCATACGTTATGTATAACACAGATATAAATATACAGAATTTTTTATATGAAAGAAAGCTGTGGCTCTACTATTCCTTCTTTAAAGATATTATTGAAGTTAGTTAAAAATATTGCTGTGCCAAGATTGCTATAGCTGCCTGGGGCCAAGCACCAGATAAAACATTACCAGACTATGAAAATATTCAGAAATTGAATAATTTGCTTAATATAACCACATTATCTTCCTGTTGTATCTTCTACCACTACACAGCTTGTTTTCACAGAAGATGAAACAGGATATTATCACATGTTAAAAAATCATAATTACGAATATAATTTGTCCAATGGAACTAAACAATTTTCTATTTTGTAAGAATAAGTCAGGCATTGTTAAGTCAGGAATTGTTTTTTGGGTCTTTTTATTCAAAGAAAAAGAACTCTGTGGAGTTCTGGTTTTAATGTTGTTCTTATTTAGTTTAATTTTGTTTTGAAAATAATCAAATAAATTATCATAGCAAATAAAGCACTTATTCTTTAATATGTAAGAGCAGCTGTCTTCATGTTTTCTATAGTATGCTTCACTTCCCAAAGGAAAAAGAATATTCTCTGCTTCCTGGCTGGTGAGGTTTTTTTTTGCAAAGACTGAGAAAACATGATTTTGTCACATCTCAGGTAAATGCAGCCAGCATTCCTCCCCTCCTCTCCACATTTCCTCTTCTTGGCTGTGGCTTTTCACTATCAGTCTTGGAATTCCTCCATCTGGAAGCACAAAATCACTAATTCATTATTCTTGCAACAGTGAACATGTTAAATTCCAAGAAATATGAATGATACATTTTTGTGAAACATATTTTGTTCTTGGCTCTAGGAAGAAAAGATGTTAGATCAATTTTTCTTTATATTAGAAATGCTGTGCCCTAAGTCTGGTTGTTTTTGTCTGGGTGTCTGTTTTTAGCTGGGGGAAACTGTTCTCATCTTTGAGGCTATGACTGAAAAAGCTGAGAAAAAAACACAGCTTAATCAAGTTGTTAATAGCATCAAAAGAAATTTGTAGGCAAATGGCAGCAAAATATTTAACACAAAGGTAGAAAAGAAAAAGACAGGGTTATTTTCTTTATTTTGTGGTTTGTGGTTTTTGGTTTGTGGTGGTTTCCGTTTTTTTTCTTATGTTTTGTTTTAATATGACTTTAAAAAGTTCTTTAAACCTTAAAGCCAGCTTAAACTCTTGCAAGTGCAAATAAATAGCTATGGACAGAACAGGACAAAGTCAAACCACTGTCTCAAGTGGAAGTCTAAGTACAAATAGAATCCATTTACCCCTTTTGAAAAAAAAATCAAAATGTTACATACCCTATAGATTAACAGTTTCAAAATTTCTGCTACTATTTCTCATATCAATCTATTACCAGAATGCAATACTAATCTTGCAATGCCTCTAGGTAATTTACAGTGCTTAAGTACCTACTTTTTTAATAGATAAACCCTTTTATAGAACAAGGAAGACAAATTTTAATTTGTTTTTTCTTTTTCTGTTTTGGAGACTCAGAACCTTGAAGAAAAACGAAAACTAATACTATCTCAGGGTCAAAGTGCAAGATGCTGGTGTTAGTGATGAGGTGCTTCTTGGAGGTAATCAGTACCATTAATGGCTTTTAAGTCCTTTAAAATAAATCTCTGGAGCTGCTTGGCTCTTTGCCAAATTAACACTATGATAATGCCTATATCAACACTTCTTGTGAATTGAACATTCACATTATCACATAATTAATAAGAGTTTGTAAACCATTTAGGTTTATGTAGTAGTAGTTATATATTATTCCTAGGCATAAGAAAGAAGTAAAAGAGGAAAAAACCCAAACAAGCACAAAAACCAACACACACACAATACTGCATTGCTCCATATTTCTCTCTAAGAGATTAGTGGCAGAGAAGACAGCAGATTTCTGTCCTCTATAACAACAGTCAGCTTCCACAGCCTCAAGAACAAATAGTTCTGCTCCTGCTCCTTTTATTAATCTTCTGAAATCTACAACTATTCTACTGACAATAACTGATTTAAAACAGTTGGTGTTTTCTAGAAACTTGATTACACACTTTTAACTTATTGAATAACTTTATTATATATTAAATAGCTTTTAATATAAATTTACACTAATTATTGAACACCTAATCTGAATTATGCAAGCATTTACTGAGAGAATATATTAATATCCTTTCATATTTTAATAATCTAAGAAAGCGGAAAATAACTGTGAGTTTTCATTATTGTTGTTAGAACACTACTGATACAAGAAAAGGTTTGCTTTAAGATTCATTGCAAAGTCTGGAATTTAATCTTTAAACATCAGTGCAGTAAAAAGCTTATTAAATACCCATTTGAAATTGATCATTTGATCATATGAAGTTCTGCTAGCCTTGCTGTCTTCCACTTAGAAAATCAAAATACTGTATGCTCTTACTTCAGTGCAATATTATAAAGTGGTAGATATATAGGGAGTAGAAGTGGTGGTGTAAATTACTTCACATATTATAATAATTTCTACATCTTTGCTTTTTCTGGGTGGTTTTTTTGGTGTGTTTCTTGGTGGCTGGTTTTTTTTTTTGCTTGTTTGTTTTGTTGGGGTTCTTTTTGTTTGTTTGTTTACTTTCTAATATTTACACTATGAGAAGAACACGAGATTCTCTCTTGTGGTCTACTGAGGTGGGGATGGGGCCAAGCCAAGGCTGCTCCAGGATGGAGACTCCGATTCAAACTCTATGAATAAAAGCAGGGTCAGACAGAACAGCAGGGCCGTGGGGATGGGATGGGGCCCTGCTGGGATGTCAGCAAGTGGATGTGACCCTGATCCAGTCAGATCCTCCTGTGGATAGGCAAGGCAGAGCTGGGGTGGAACTGGAGGTCAGTGCTGCTGCAGAGATGCTGGAATGGACAGCTCTGGATGGAATGAAAATGGGTCATGCACCCATGAGCATTTTCAGTTGTAAAAAGCTACTAAAAAGTAACAAATTAAAATTCAGTTATTGATTTATATTTAACAGATCCTTTCTTTGCTGCTTTGGTGTGTTAGCATGGGATGTGAGTCTTTCAGCCAAGCCATCTCCCCCCGTAATTGATATTGATCTCACCACTGGGCTACTCCTTGAACTTTTAACTCTCCTGGTTTTATTTTCTTACAGAACAAATGGATGCACCCATGTCAGCTTCTCTTGCGCAGAAGCTTTTCTGTCGTTTTGTTTCTCCCTAGACTTGCAATCAGTTTGTTTCTTAACTTGTTTGATTTGATCTATTTCTGTTTATCGATTCTTCACAAGTGCATGCTTTTATGCTCTTCAGAATTAGTCCAGAAGGACATTCATGCTGAGGCAGGAGAATGAGGTGCTTCCTCTTTGTTCTTGTTACAATTTTCAATTTATATTACCACTTTATTTCCATGACATTCCCTGACAGGCTGTTACAGCTAATTGTTTTATTGTAACATTGATAGACTTCAGTAATCATATATCGTGATTTGTACACAGAAATTACTAGATTAATAGCTTTTATTTAAGACTGTAGAGTATCCACAACTGTGAGTTAATAGCATAGATGATAACTTCAAAATTCACTTTCTAGTAATCTGTTCTAAAGGTTATGTCAATTACTGTGTCAAAAGACATTAAAAAACACTTCTATAAATACGTGAGAAACAAAAGGAGGCCTCAGGAGAATCTCATTGCATGTGGGACGAAACATAGTGACAAAGGATAAGGTAATAAATGCCTTATTTGCCTCAGTTCTTAATAATAAGACCAATTGCTCATGGGGTATCCAGCCCCCTGAGCTGGAAGACAGAGATGGGGAGCTGAACGAAACCCTCAAATAATCAAAAATTTCTGTGAGAGAATAAGCAGCAGTAACAGGAAATTAATCCTCTCAAAAATAGCCCATTTCAACTGACATAAAATAGTAAAATATACATAATCTCCTGCATTAGAAAAATGAAAAAAAAAA
>VZRM01000727.1:0-112375 GCA_013397955.1 Grantiella picta
CTACCATGGACAGTGAGTATGGATTGCTCAGATGGCAGTCGTGAGCTCCTGGTGCAGCAGCCAGCAGACAGTGCACTAGCTCTACTTAACTGGATGACATCTAGGATGCACAGAACCTGCAGCCATGGAACCAGATGTTGTTTATACCACTTCATGTCATTGCTGGGAGGAAGGGACTCTCTCGCTGTGGAGGAGAAGGGCATTCCTTCCCATAGAAAAACATTTTGGGGATAACAGTCTGGTGTTTTGTTTATTGCTGGGGTTTTATCTGTGTAAGTTGTTTCTTTGTCTTACACCTTTTGTTATTAATATTGTTGCTGTTACTATATGTTTTCTTATCTCATTGCTGCTTTCAGTGAATTTTTCTTAACTCAACCCATGATCTTTGCATTTTGTGCTTCCAGTTGGAGGGGGAGGGGGAAAGTGAGTGGCAGTGATGACATGGTTTTAGCAAGAGCACTAAATCTGAGAATACGATTCCTAAACCACAACAGTAACCAAAGTGAAGTATAATTTGGGTCGTCAGGCTTAGAAGTCTCACAGTTATAAACAGGTGGCCTTGTGGCCTCTCACACAGACCCACAGCTTCCATGAGATGAGTGGAGCTGAGACAGTTCTGTCCCTAATCTTTGACTTCCATGAGAAAGTGACTTACAATAGATTCACTCATGCATATAGATTGATGCTGTGTTCCAGAGGTCTAACATCTTGTGTTTAGTTGGCATTACATCAGGAAGTCTGTCTTTCAGGTGAGAGAACTCCTGTTCAGTAAGTGAGACTTGGATTCTGGTAGCACAAAGACAGTTCAAGAAGAGCCTTTTAGGCCAGGAAAGATAAAATCTGGGGCCTGCGGCTGAAATGGCTTTTCTAAAAGAATGAGCTGCTATAAGCCTACACCAGTGTACATTTTTCCTCTTTTTTTGAATACTCAGATGAGACAGTCTTGTTTTATGAGGTTCATGTGTGGCTCATTTGATTTGCTTTTGATTTCATCCATTTGTGCTTGTGGTTAAAGTGATCATATCAGTTTTTCGAGATGTGGATTTTCAGTCGGAGTCAACTGCCTTCTGTAACTGCCCTTCCCTCTCCTTTATTTTCTTTTGTTACTTCCCAGTAACCATAGTTTACTCTTATTTGCATAGAGCTGGTGTTGGACACCCCAGTGCTGCAGTGTCCCCTTGCATATGCCTTCATTGATCTGTTTTCTGTCTCACATACTGATGACGTTACTGAAAGGATTTGTGTCTGTTGTTACTGCTACAGCACAATTCTGTGTCTTGGTTTTCTGTGGTGGTGTCGGTGTGCTCTCCAGCTACACAGGGAGCTCAGGCTTTTGGGTTGTTAAAATTTTCGTAGATTGATTTTACTGGGTCATTAATATATTTTCTTCTGTATAAATTTGTATTAAACTGTCTCTTCCATTCTAGAATTATTTCTGCATTGGTGTACTTAGGTGATAATTTTTGAGATGGTGATGATTAAATTGAAAATGTGCCCTTTTGATACTTTCCTGTTTCCGAGTGACCAATTTTAGTCTATTATAATGCATTGTTCTGTGACTGGAGACTTTTTGTATTGAGTTGTTTTTACAGTGATTTCTCATACTATTGAATCAATACCCATAATATTGAATACCATACAGCTTGTCCTTGTTGAATGTTGTGATAAGTTTTTGTTTTGTATCTTGGAGTAGGAATACAGAGCTATTAGCCTTCTCCTTATTAGGATTTTAGAAGTTTATGAGCATCTGTTTCTGAAAAAGGGAAACATAGGGTTTTTTCCTGCTTTTACAGAAAGCAGGAAGACCCTTATAAAATGAGAAGTGACTTCAAAGTAATTCTTTTAAATTGGATTTGTGCTTTCATTGGTCCCTTCTGAGGCATAAAGAATGGTTAATAACCTGGAATACATTTAATTTTTCTTCCAAAAATGTGGGCAAATGAACTGTTGCCTTGCAACATTCTTTTGAAGAACTGTTGGGAGCCTTGTGGCATTTTAATTCTCTTAAATGCCCTAACTGAAGAGCCACCAGTCCTGAGCAGACAAAAATATCTTTGATGCAGAAAACTCCTTAGGCATTTAAATTGTAAACAAAAAACAACCTCTTTAACAATGCTTGAAAATCCATTTGTATTCCACCTAATTGCTCAGCTTCTTACTGTATTGGCCCCTGTAATGTTATTGTTTAGAGAGCCTCAAAATCATTCCAAGAATACATGAATTGCTATTGTAGAGAATAAGCTGGAAAACAGTGAAGTGTTAGAGGCTAAGGTGAGTTGGAAGCTTCTGCTTTGCTTCTTCTGTAGATTGGAAGAGATATGGAGAGGTCATTTTCCTTTTCACTGTCTTCTAAGTAAGCTTGTTTATCAGATGGGCCATCTTCTGTGCATACAAAAGCGGGAAGGCATAAAACAAAGGATGAAATCTGCAATTCACCATATTTAATTTCATTGAAGGGTGTTTGAGGAGCAAAGTAAAAATCACAGAATAATTTGGAAGGAACATTTGGAGGTAAGTCTGGTCCACCCACACTCATAGCAGTGAATTGATAACCAAGCATTTTATCTTTGTCAAAAGAAGTGTAATGAGTACTTCACAAACATACTGTTACACTGGGTTCTGCACATTCTTAAAATTCTGTATCTCATTTAGACTCATGTATTTCATAATTAAATGCAATCTTTTCACTGGGTTCTCTGTTGAATTCCCATACAACTTGTTTACGCTTTACTGCCTCAGAGAAGACACGGTTAAAAAAAGAAGAATAAATATGTTGTCTCTGATGTTGTGTCTGGCTGCTTTTTAATATTAGTGTCTTTGGGGTTTTTTTAGATTTAATGTGAACAACAAAGTCCTTCATCCTGAAATTGCAGAATGGTGAGTAATGTAAAACTTTACTCTTTCAGTGGTGTTGAACATGCTTATACTATACCATTGCTACATTGTTCCCTCACTGGAAGCCTCCTACTTTACTACAGGAATTTTAAGTTGATTTCATGTTACGGAGTGGAAATAATGTACAAATAGGTCTAGGTAACACCATTGAAAACCAAAGGATTTATGTTTCTTAAACATTATGTCTGGATACACATTTCTATAGGATGTGTTAGGGGTAAAGTCACATTTGTGTAAATATGAATTTGTATGGGTGGGAAAAGAACTAAGGATAATTTATATTCTAGCAACAGAAATCAAATGTAGATTGAAACTCTGTCTAAACAGGTAGTATTTAATTAGGTGTTATTATTTCTCCAGGATTTGTTTAAACAGCCTTAATTTTGTTGAATTATTATTCATATAACTTTACTTTGTAATTCTTGAGGAATTCTGCTATAGCATATCTGAAACAAACAAACTAGAGGGTGTGACTAAGTGCAAAGCTACTCCATTTTACTAGTTTTCCTCTTTTGGTCAACATTGCTGACTTTGGCCACACAATTGCTCCATAACTACTCAGGCTATCTAGTTTTCCATTTAGGAAATTACTGAAGAAAGAACATAGTGGATTGTTAATGAATTGGGGTTTTATCTAAGCTTTTTTTGTGTATTAATCTAAAAAATGAGGAAGCAAATCCTTAGTTACGACAGATAAGCTTAAAATCTTAAAATACAAAAGGCAGGCATACCCTCTGACTACCTCTGTTGTAGCATATAGTATTATGTGCTACTACATATTATGCTTTTTAATGTTTATTTTCAACACATGCTGAGAACCATCTTCTGCTGTCTTTATCTGCAGCTAATAGCCAGCTTGAAAACTGTGGAGATGTTTTTTGAACATCAGAGTGATTTCAGAACATGTGTAATTTTTAAAAGGTCTCATACCTGTTGTTGCAGATATTTTTCATTGCTTGGCATGACATAAAGCTGTAAAGGGAAAGTGGGAAGCAGGGAAGCTTTGTGTAGACATTGTTGCATCCCTGAGTCATGGACGGGCCTGGAGGTGTGTCCTAGTGGATTCATTGCTCCTGCTGATGAGTGTAAGGGGGAACAGGAGGGTTTTGTATCACAGGAGGTTTAGGGTACTAATTTTTAGATCTTGCCTATTCAGTCCTTCTAGAATTTTCATCCTTCCTTCTCCTAAACAGAGAAGTTATGTTATAGGCTTGATTTCTGAATTTAGGAGGGGTGAGGAAGAGGACATGGAGAGGGCCCTGTCTGACTTCCAAGCTTTACTCTGTAGACACAGCAGGACAACAAGGATAGAGATGCAATTTTAGCTGCAGAAGGCTTTGGAGTAGGGCTACAGACTTTTTCCCAAGGTAGCTTTCAGGTTGTTTCCATCCACCTTACCAGGGTGTAACCTGATAAGCTTTTCTCCTCTGTGGTTTCAATTGAAGGGTGATAAATATTCTTAAGGAAGCTCAGGTATGGACAAACACAAGCTCCAGGCCCTGGAGGTTGTACTGAGAAAGGTGGAGCATTGAGGCAGAAGAAAGGCAGCACTTGGAGCTGGGGTAGAAGGAATCATCTCTTCGGTGAATTGTGAGTGGCAGCCTGGAATTCTGATTTAGTTCTCCCTGCAGCCTCACAGGGAGAGGAAGAGGAATTCCCTGCACAAGAGGAATGCTTGGTGTGTAGCTTCCCTACACCTGGCTTTCAAGGAAAGGGAATTCTAAGTGAAGAGAAAGTTCAGATTTGCATTCAGAAATGTTTTAAAAGGTTTTCTTGAATTTGATGTCTTTCATTTAAAGTCACAAGTATGTTAAAGGCTGTTGTTAGGATTTAAGTGTCTGGTGAAATCGGTATGTGAAAGCTCCTAGGAATGTCAAGTTACTGGCCAAGAAAGTCTCTTTGGAAAGCAATATTTTTAGAATTAGGAGAAGTTTTCTTTTAGGAAGGAAGGAAGAGGAATCATTTTGGGTTATATTCTGGGGTAGGAAATTGCATGCTTTGAATCATCTCCTTGCAGGGATGCATTTCATTTCAGATTTGGCAAGCTCAGAACTACTGTGTTTTACATCGTACTTGTCAGAAAAACTTTGCTCTATGCCATGCTGTCAAACTGCCAGCAAGAGAGAAATGTCTGAGCTTTCTGAACCAGCCAGGGAGAACTGTGAGCTACAAAAGGCAGCTCTAGTATTATACAGTCCTCTAATACAGTGCAGAAAAAATGGTTCAATACTGACAAGGGGCAAAGCATTTGTGGTTAAGGATCTGTTGCCTGTCGTGCATACTTTTTCAAAATCTCAGCATTTTCGGACTTGGTATGGAACTTAAGGATAAAACATAGAAGAATTCAACCTTACACTGGATTTCCGCAGTTTGCAGATGTTGGGTTTTTTGGTTTTGTTGGGGTTTTTTTGGTTTTTGTTTGTTTGTTTGTTTTTGTTTTGTTGTTGTTTTTGTTTGCTGTTGGTTTTTGGGTTTGGTTTTTTTTTTCAATCTATTGAGTGGGTGTATTTCCAAACAGATTTTAAAACTTTAATTTTAAATTTAAGGGCTTCCACTTCACATTTGATAGTGAATGGATATGCTAAGTATTGATTTCAGTTTTGAAAAGAAAATGTCATCTAACTGAAGAATAAATTCAAACTTGTTCAAATTATCTCCTTAGTAATCAGAGGGAGGTTTTTTGACACCAACACTTAGCCAAATGGCCTTTTGTTCTTGTGTTTTGCCAGTGTCTGTCTGTCACAATTGTGGTGGTGCTAGATGTAAACATTTAGTAATGTGCAGCTTCCTTTGTGCCTGTATATACTGTATTTTCCTGGGATTTGATAATAGGATTTGATAATTTCGTGTGGAAGATTTCATATCTTCATATTTTGCATAATTTTGATGGAAAGCTATAATTACTTCTTTGAGAAAAGTGATGTGTCTGTTAATGTCTTAAAGCTGCGCATTTGCTTTTTGTGTTTTCAGAAGTTTTTCTATCTATGTTGTAAACCTCTTAACATCTTTTTGACCTCCCATCTCTGGCGTTCACACACCTGTCTTTCAGAACTGTACTGTGATGTCTCTCCTTTGCATATGTGCATTGCTATGTTTGCTGGCTTTGATGCTAATTCAGTTAGCAGGTTTTTATGCATTGCAGAAGAGCATAAATATATAAACTGTGGTAAAGAAATTTCTATAAATAAAATGTGGAAAGGTAACAACAGAGGTGAGAAAGGGTAAAGATAAGGCAGAACTGTGAAGTGTGTGTACATGGGCATCATCTTTACTGCTTAGGTGGTCTGTAAATGTAGTATTTCCAGAAGGAAAAGGAGGAGTGGATGTTCCCAGGTGTTTTCCACGTATGTCACAGAAAGGACACATTAGGGTTGTACACATGTACTAAAAAGCAGCAAAACAAGCCAGCTGATAAAAGTGCTGATCTGATAACTAGAAACAAATCCTTCTGGCAGCATTATCAGAGCTGCAGAATGCACATGGAGAAGCATTGTATCTTTGAGGAGAGCACTGGTTTAGAATGATACAGTTGAGTTATGTGAGTTTCAGCCTCATAATTGCCTCAAATTCTATATGCTCTTGACCACTTGATTAGGTTGTGCATGTAATTTGGTATCCAGACATTTAATATGCCAAAATGTAATATCAGGACTGAAATGATACTTGTTTATATTAAAGTTTCTCTCTCCTGTTGGGTGACTGACATGTGTGAAAAAACAGCTGCTCATATGGCCAACTGAAAATAAAAGCGGAAAATGTGTGTGAAAGGAGAATGCAGAAGAGTAAATGGTTTTACACTGGTAAAATGAATAGGAGTTGGAGAGTCGCCGGGATATAACACAAACACTCATAGAGGTATTGGTGTTATTCCATTTATTTCTTCTAAGACAAGCATTATTATAGACAAAAGGTACTGTCCACGCGACAGACTGGTACATATGATTGGTTGTTTGGCACTGTCCACGCACCTGTTCTAGCTTGCTGATTGGCTACAAGTTTCTAGGCATGATTTTACTTGAATCAGCTAAAGTTCTGCCTGCTGAAATACTGACTGTGTGATTTTTTTCTCTATCTTGCTTTATTTCCCCTATGTTAGTTACAATTCTGGCTCTCTTTCCTTCTATCTCCTGGGAAGGACAGTCTCAGAGTTGGCAACAATAGCCAGGCTGTGCATGCACATTGCATTCTGCACGTACACTTCACTTATATGGCCTTGCTCTGCTAACCATTTTCCAAAAAGTAGGGAAAAAGAAGGTGAAAGTTTTAGGTCAGTTCTGACAGTCAGAGATTTGTGCTTCTATTTCAGCTAGACTGCATTGAGTGGCTTCCCTGCTCATCTGAGGAATGCCTTACAAGTGGATTGTGTACATTTTGGCAATTGCATTAGCTGGAACCTGGAAATTATTTGTTCCCATTAAAATATTAATGAATTTATGCAGAGACTGTAACTGGTCCAACAGCAGTTTTTAATAGAATGTTGAAGTTCACATTCATGAAAAAAGGTGGGATTTTCTTCCTATCCTTCTTTTTGGAAGTTGGGGAAAATATCACGAGAACTGTGGACACTCATCACCTGCAAGATTGCCCTGAAGTGCCAACCACTGCTGTAAACCTGGCTTGGGAGGGTACTGCTTTTTACACCATCAAAGCAGTGAGAAGGTGAAATACATACTTTTCTACCCAGACATTTCTTCCCAGACATGCTGTGGGAACTCCATCAACAGTACCACTGTAACATAGAAACTTTTTCAGTATCTGGTGTAGAGTGAGGTTGATCCTGTTCCCAGCACAGCTGTACATCCTCTCTCTCCTCCCTTCTGGTGGTTGGGTAGTGGTTTTTGTTGGTCTCATAATGACTAAATATTTTCTGTAAAATATTTCAGTGCCTGACCTTGTGTAAATGAAGGGGTTGCATTGCATAAATAGTCTAAGGCAGAGCATGAAATTCTATATTCAAACAGATAACTGAGAAGTGGTGATCTAATACAAATACCTTGACCCTGGAGCCTCCTGCCCAAGTCAAGGAAAATGGTTTCTAATACTATTTGCATTTGCTGTGGAGCAGTTACTAACTTGTATTACTAGCATATTCCAACAAAGAGATTAGACAACTGAATTATGAAACAACCTATTTTTCAGGCAATTGCAGATCATGGGTATGTACTGTATATTGAAAGTAATACAAAGACACATCAAACAAGTGTTAAATTACCCTGCTAGCACATGCTGCCTTCCAAGGAACAGGATTAAAAAAAAAAATCTATAAGCCTTTGCTACCTCATTCTGACTGGAATATATTTGAGCCACTCTTTTTTATGTCTTGGCTGAAAGACAGGAGAGAAGTTGGTTTCCTCACTCATGGTCAGCAGATTTTACCATGCCAGTGTAATTTTCTCACCTCGGTGTGCGTTTTAAAACCTTATACTTCTCATTCTCAATTGCATAGAGATTATTTTGTGTCATATTCCAATTGACTAACAAAGTCAATCCATTTCCCTCTATAATGTTTCTGTTTCTAAAGGCATTTTGATCAATATCAGAATTTTACAAAGGTACCTTTACTCTTGCCAGAAGAGTTGTGTTTGAAGGGGAGTGGCTATTCTGTAGCAATGCACCGTTGTGGGAAATGCTGCAGTCTCACATCAGATGCACTGATGGCTGAGCAGGCTGTTTCTGGACTTATTAAAACAAACTATAGAGCAGAAATATAGTAAATAGTTTTCTACAGCAGTGTGAGGATGAGCATGTTACAATAAAAAGAGGGGTCTTGCTGGCAGTTTTGAAGTATAACAGTTACGGTACTTTGTAACTGCTGCAAACTCTGGAGTGCAGCTCGAAAATATGACTGAAATATTTTCATGCAGTTCAATAGATGTAGTTCTATACCTTGTAAACAGTATGTACTTCACAGCTGCCATTGAGATGGACATGAAAAATACTAGGAATTCAGTTTGTGTAGCAGTGGAAAGAGTATGTGGTTTTTAATAGAGGTTAGGGAACTGTGTCTGCTTCAGTGTTTATGTCACACTAAATATCTGCTTTCATTTGAAATACATGATAGAAATACATGTAGTAAAGAAGAGTTAAACAGTGCATTTTTGAGATGAGTTCAGAAGAGAGTATCAAGGCTCATAAACATACACAAATTCAGTATCTCATAAGGCACAAGAGTAGGATGGGGTTTTTAGGGGGTCGGTTTGGTATGGGTTTTTTGGTTTTTATTTTCCTTCACAAGCGTGTGAAAGAATGGACGTCATGGCTGTAATTACTGCTGCTGTGGTTTCTGAATTTCATGGTTTGGGTTTTTTAATACCAAACAAAAATAGCATTTTTTCACACCACCCCCTGCCCACCTTTTGAGGTATTGCAAATAGGTAGGAGTTGGGATTGAGCTGAACAGAAATTCTGGAGCTCTGGAAATTTTAATATGTAAAATAGATTCAAATTGTGTGTAGAAGGAAATCAAGTATGCTTGTAGAAATGTTCCATTTGAAGTAGTGTTAGTCATGACAAATGCAGCAATGCATTGGTTTTGTTCCTAATGTATTGTATAATGTGTTGAAAAAAATGTTGGTCAAACCACTTGTTTGTAAGTATTAAATAGGGTAGGCTGACGTTTGACATTCTTGTGACTTCCCTTTGTGAGATTGTTTTGCTAATGCTGAATCAATGCCAGCAATACTTCGCTGTCATGAATACTGTAATAGGTGTTCGCTTTTGAGGTGTACTTGATCTAATCTTATTATAGGTGAGGCATATTATTTTCAGGATTTTTCCTTTTGTATTCTTAAGCTGTGAAGTTGCAGCCTAACATGCTATCTGTTCTTCTCTTTAAGTCGTGTCGTTAAGACAGACATGGAGTTGGAAGTTCTGCGCTACACCAATAAAATCTCCAGTGAAGCTCATAAAGAGGTAATGGATCCTTTGCTGTTAATAATTTTTGCTCTTAGTGTAGCAGTGGTACTCAGAAAATGTCCCCAGCAACCCAGAATTGCTTAGTAATAAAATAATGGAAAGGGTGGTTAGAAATAAGAGGATAATATCCCTCCTATTACAGCCCAGTAATATACCTTGCATTGTCCTTGAACTCACTGGTGCATTTGTGATGTGTGAGAAATGAAGTGTGGGTTTAGGTAAGGGCTGGAGCCTTAGCAGAAGGTGACCTGCTCGCAATCTGTCTGTTCTGTGTGCACAAATACCTGTATAATGATGGAGAAAGAAACAATCAAGATTATTCAGGCCCATGTGCAGCTCTGAAAGGTTTTACTAGCAATTAACTGTCTCCAGATCCTGATGGACTGGGGAAGTCTTTCCATGCACAGTGTAGCATATGGAAAGGATTCCTCAGGGTGCTCCTCAGAGCTGGGTACATCCCTGGGGCAGTGCTGAGCTCTGCTATTCTGTTGCGATACCAGTGTGGCAAAGACAAGTCCAGGCTCTCAGCAGGGCTACTCAGGTTGGAGCTGGCACTATACCAGGGTAGCTGTACTGCTCTCCTTGTGGGGATGACAAAATTAACTTGGGTGTCATTCCTGCACTCCATATTGTGATGCAGATATGTCATGAGTTCTGAGAGTGGTGATGACCAGAGGGAGCTTAAGTAGCTGATGAGGTTACCAACTCAGCTGTTGCCTTGGCTCCTGCTCCTCAGATATCTGAACTATGAAGAGTAAGAATGTTTTAAAATGAATATTATAAAATTGAAAACCCAAGGGATAGTCATTTTGCATTCATTCTCCTTGGTTCTTCATCATCCTTGAATAATCTTATCACATCTGGGAGTATTTTTTTCTGTAGCGCATCTGCCTACCATTTCTATAATACAGAAACAGGCAAAGGAATAAAACTTTCTTAACAAATCTGAGAACAAGGATCAGATTTATGAATTGTAAACCAGTGTTAACTCTTGTAATTTTCTGTAGATTCAGATTTCAAAGTATAAAAGAGGCTCTCCCATTGTAGTATAATCCAGTTCATAGCTTTGTTTTGCCAAGTAGAACAAAAGGACTTGCTGCCAAGTTCACCAGAGCTTTCACAATTAAACATTTGTATTTTGATGAGCTGCACTTCATTATGATAGAGTAGTTTGGCAACTAAACTTGCTTTATCACTGGAGACTGTAGGCATTTTTAAAGATGAAAATTAGTTTGATTTCAGTGTATTTTTAAAATGCATCTACTGATATAAATTTAGATGAAGTACAGATGATATTTTTGTAATATAGGTTTCTCTGGAGATAGTCATAAGTCATACATTTATAAATATGAGATTCCCTCCTGCTATGGTTGTCCCATGCTCATATGTATCTTACAGGTAATGAAGGCCGTAAAAGTAGGAATGAAAGAATATGAGATGGAAAGGTAAGAGTTCTTACAGTAATTATAATAAAAAGGAGAAAGCCTGTAGTAGGGGCAAAAGCAGTAGCTGAGACAATGCAGTAGCATTGATTCAGTTGAGACTGAGAGCTCATTGCTATTTGTAGGCCATTGTAAGCATTATTTTATTATTTTGAGGTGGTATTTCATCTTTCAAACATGATTTTGATGAGTGGTGATTATTTTTTGGTTAAGCATAGCATATCTCTCTTCCTGGAATTTTAGTAATCTACAGAATTTTTATGAAATAGCTGTTCTCATTGTTTGAAGCCATCTAGTAAAATGGTGTTTATGGTTAAACATTGCCTTTAGTCTGGTTATGCTTAGAAGGCTGAATGTGTGGATGTTTAAGTCTTATGAGCTGTTTTCAATTACATTTTGCCTGTGATTACAAGCCAGCAGTACCTGTACTTAGCCTGTACAAGGAGCTCAGTTCACAAGTGTAATGGGTGTTCTGCAGCTGCTGAGAAGTCAGTAAGAAAGCAGCAGATATCTCTTATGTTGAAAAGAACGTGCTGTACAGGCATCCATGAGGGGTTTGGCTGATTGTAACTGATACAGTAATGATGTGTCTAGATCTAAGGAAAATATTGCCTGCTCTCCTGAATCAATATTTACATTAGATCATCAGCATTTATCATATAAAACATGGTTTTGATCATCAAGTCCATTTATTTTTAGCTTGCATACGGTATTTTCGATTTTCAAAGTATTTGCATAATGAAGAAATAGCAAATAGAAGTCATATCTCAGTTACTGTTGTTTCTTGGCAGTAAGTTTTTTAAGGCTTGTAAGCAAGCTAGTGCAGTACCCAGGGAAGAGAATATAAAGAGACCACAATATTTGTCATCAGGATTTCAAGGTAGCTCAAAACACAAATAATGCCCTTAGAACAAATGTAATATGGAGAAACTAATGTTGCATTTAAGCAGTTTAAATTTCTGCAGATTCTATAGGCTCATGCTTATAATTTGTCTGTGCTTCAAATTGCATTTATAAATACCACCAGGTAACAGGGGGAAAAAAAATGTTGTTTGCATTCTGTTCATTTATTTATGAACTTTGTGTTTGTGTTCATTTTACTCATTGCCCATGCCCTACATGCTGATAGTGAAATTTTGGCTTTGGAAGTCATCAGCAGTCAAAAATTTTGATGGAGCAGAATTTGTTCTCATTAAAGATGTTTTTAAATGTCATAATCCTGGCAGTTTGATTTAAATGTCATACAGCAAATATGTATATAAACACTCTTTTCTAAGTCTTCAAGATGTATTGCCTTTTTTGATCCAGGGCTTTCATTCTTCCCTGGCTAGCTCCTTCCATACACATCAACCTTTTGAAAAGATTGTGTGTTTCAATTAAGAAAAAAATAAATAAATGAAGCAGGTATTACACCTATTTAAAATTGCCTTCTCTTCTTCCATACATCTTGAGAGATTATACTTCTTGAAAGAGTTTGAGGTTATTTAGCTAATGAAAGAGGTCTTGGCAGGCTGCTCTGCAGTGTCTGCCTTGGAGACTGTAATTAGAACTTCAGTTTCTTTTATTCCTGGAATTCATCCCTGCACCTATTCCTTTAGGAAGAAAGGGCCCTAAAAATGTAAACCCTGTCTGCTATTCTGCTGTCTGCTAGGAAGAACAATGGCAAAGATCCCAAAAGCAATTAAAATTTTCTGTTGCTGGATGTAGGGTCTAAGTGTTGCATTTTCTTTGTCCATTCGATTAAACACTGGTAAATGATTTTGAACTAGTAATGTGTTAAAGCTGAGATATGTAATAAATAAGTGGATTTAACTGCAACTCCAATCGGCCTTGGCTTCTTTTTTGGTTTGATATTATTTAACTTTAATGTGGGGTCGGTTGACTTTAAGGGAACAACCAAGGCAATTATCTACAAATAGTAATTCACAGCATGTGTAATTGCAAATAATGTCATTCTGGTAGGTCAGATTCTGGGTTTTCTCTGAAGCAGTTTGTTTAGTATTTGTGCTTATCTCATGTTTAATTAATCTTCTTTAATTGAGGACTTTTAATTATGAAACTGTAGTGAATATATTGTTAAAAATATAGCAAAATGGTAAAAGAAATATCTTCAGCTTGAGAACTGTGTGAATAAAACCTGTGATTTCAGCAAAGTTGTTTAAGTGTGCATATATAGACAAAAATATTTTGTGTGTATATATATATATATATAAACACTGAAAGTACTAATTAGGACCTAAAGTCACCTGTTTCAGGATGCTGTAAAGAGCTGGAGATACCTTCTCTATACCAGTGTTTATCAATGTCTATATTTCATCTGCATACTGTTTACCAAATGAAGTGTGGAATCTTCTGTGCATTTCCTCATTTGTTCCCTTTTTATTAAAAAGAACGTTTTTAAGATTGGGGTGGCTACTTGGAATTGTCAGTTTGATTGGGGAATGATGTGGAAGTATATGCTGTAGCAACAGGTAAGTAACTTCCTACATCAAGAGTTCTGGACACACCTCTGTTGTATGCATTGCCTGGTTTTGTGGGGGTTTATGCTCTTCTTAATAGCACTGAAGGTGCTGTTGTTACCAAATGTCCAAAATACCGGAATAAGACTCTCCAACACTAAAGTTGTGATAAAGAGACCGTCATTTATTCAGCCCTGAGTTGCATGCAGGGGATCCCTACCTGATGTGGGCATGTGATTCTACAAGAGTGTTACTTATATACCGTAGCTACGTGCATGTTAAAATTTACCTATCACCGTAAATCCCACCCCAAGTTCTCAGAGATTCATTTCTTAGTTTTGTCTGTCACAACATTCCTGAGCCAGATGTCTTCTTATCTTCAGCTGTCTTTGCTGAAAGCAGCTTTTGCATGCCTGGTTTCTCTGCTAAAAGTTTCACAGGCACAGTAAGAATTGAATTAACCCTCTTGGTATCACTGTGATAGGAGTATGTGCACAGTCCTGAGTTCATTAAATGATGGTGTAGTTATCGCTGCCTTGGTGATGCCAGGCAGCACTAAACCAGGCCTAGACACCCATTCCCTTGCCCAACACCTCCCTGGATTATGTGACTGTCCCTGAAACCTCTGCTGTTGCTGAACATGGAGCACCTTGGGTTTACCATGCAAATAACTGCAATTCCAGTACCCAAAACCTGGGTCCTGATCCTGTAGAGTGGAGCCTTTAAAACAGAGGAGCAGTGGCTAGTGTACAGGGGCAGTGGCTAGTGTACAGAGCAGACAGTGTGGGCAGCAGGGGAGGTGGGGATTCTGCCCCTCTGCCCCACTCAGGTGAGACCCCACCTGCAGAGCTGCCCCAGCCGTGGGACCCAGCACAGGAGAGACCTGGAGCTGCTGGAGAGAGTCTAGAGGAGGCACCAGCATGAGCAGAGGGATGGAGCAGCTCTGCATGGAGGAAAGGCTGGGACAGTTGGAATTGCTCAGCCTGGAAAAGAGAAGCTTTGGGGGACCTAAATGTGGCCTTCTAGTACCTCAAGGAAGCTACCAGAAAGATGGAGAGGGACTATTTACAAGGGTCTGGATTGGCAGGACAATTGGGAATGGCTTCAAACTGACAGAGGTCAGGGTTAGATGGGATATTAGGAAAAAATTCTTCATTGCAAGGGGAAATAATTGTGGGGATTTTGTAGTAGTTGATACTAAACTTAAACTCCACCCTGCTATAACAGCAATAATTTGAAGAATAAAATGGCAAGAAAGCAGTTACAGAGATTTTTTTCTTACTGATTTACAATGCTGACAGACTATTTTTACACCTTGCTTCTCTTACCAGCTAAGCCTGATAGAAGTCCTTTATCCTTGTTGTCTTCAGTGCTGTCCCTGATTCCAGAGCAGAGCTTGGACTCTGAGATGAGTTGCTGTTGTATCTGGCAGTGTTAAATTTCACTATCTCTGGAAGTCTGAGAACGCTCTCACAGATTATGGCTTTCATCTTACATTTTTCTCTCTCTCCTCTGCTCCAGTGGAACAAACTGAAAATAAAACATACATGTTATTTCACTAAAAAACAGAAAATAGCCAGAATAATTTTATTTTCCTTTGGGTATTTTCTGTTAGTGAAATGCTGATTATTTTAGCTAATCAGTATTTGCCACTTACCATTTCCTAAAGATTTTGCTCTTTGAAAGTTTTTGAAAAAGCCACTGACTTCTTCAGCAAATGATCTTGAAAAATATTTATTTTTTTAATGAGGCTGGATAGAATTTCAGCTCAGCTGTAACCTTCATAAGTCCTTGACATGTGTGGATAGTAAATAAGAATGCCCATTGCACCTGACACAGGTGAATCTTTCACAGTTGCTTTTTGGCACAGAAATGGTGTTGAATTGTGCCATGATCCTCACTGGTATTTGTGTATTTTTGTTAAACAAGAGACCAGCACTCTGTTACTCTCTTTCCTAAATTTGCCTTGCAGTTAGAGGTGATGTGTTTTTAAATGTAGGGTGCACCATCAAAAGGTTAGTTTTAAAACTTTAAAATACATTAAAAACTGAGAAAGAGGCAGAAGGCAACCTTTTCATGCATTTTAAAAATCCCAACGCAATCCACTAGTTTTTCCTTTGCTCTGCAGGCCTATGTGGTAGGACAGGAGTCTGTCTGCTGTCTGGATGGTGGTTTGGTGTGAGATGATCCTGTACCTGATATTATTTATTTGTCTGCATATCTAGCTCTAGCACAAGGGTTGAAGGAAGAAGTGGATCAGCCACAATCTCTGTTTTTAGCAAGAAATCCTCACTGCACAGCAGCCCAGGTGCTTCTGTTCAGCACAGATGCACTGGGGTTGGCAGGGAAGGAGTAGCTGAGTCAGTGGGCTTGTGCCTGTTCCTGTGTTGGGGGCAGCAGGGGTCACCCAGAACTGCCTAAAAATGGTAATACAAAGTAACCTACAGCGTCCAGGGCCAGGTAGGCAGCTTGGTGCTGACAGCTCTGACAGCAAATGCTGAGTACCTGCTTATTGCTTCATTTGAGTGAGCTACTGAATCTCACCTGTTCAGAGGGTGCCCAGAGAGAAGTCAGATATAATGTGTTTGCTGGGAAGAGCAACTGGATTCAGAGAAACACTTCCTGCAGCCTTCCCCTCCTGCTTACGTTCCCTATGTAGAGCTGGTTCTTTGATGTTTTAAATTAGGCTGTCACCACTCATTTCCTAATCCATCTAAAGTAAGGTTGTAAATAGTCTTTAAATAAATCTAAATTTAAAAATTGCTTTAGAAAACCCCTGAGCATTGTTTCTCTTCTGTGACATACAGAGGCACAATTGCAAATGTATGCACACTCGACTCAGCAGAAATGGGGGAGAGGATTATGTGTGAGCATGGAAACCTCCTATCTCAGCACCTCATCTGCTCTAGGAGATGTAAGTCCACTGGAGAGGCAAACACATACCCATTTCCAGTTGCCTCGTTCTCCCTCTCTGCCCATCTGAGAGGAGAAATGTGGGAGTTAGAAACTTCTTGGGGCACTGCAGCTTTGGAGACCCATTTTACCTGAACTGCTGATCAGTATGTTCATGGTGGTTGGTGATGGACTCCATTAGCTGCTGGGAGGGAGCAGAGCAGTTTCAGTATATTCCCAGCAATCTCTCAGAATTTTCCCTTTGCGGGAGGTCCCAGTGGAAGCTCAGATGTTCTGTCTTTCAGTCACCTCCTGGTGCAAGAGTACTGTTTAATTGCCCAGGTCACTCTTGTGACTCGTGATTGAAGTTCCACATAACTGGGTTTTTTACCTTTTACAAAAACTTGTGAAAGTGGACCATGTGAGAGATTTAAAATAAGCCCCTCTATCATCCCAGAGACACCAAAGAACAATTACCATGCTCATACTGGAAAATGGTTCCCTTCAGAAAGAGAGCTGTGGCAGGATGTACACGACATGTGTGCATACAGAACTTGGCTCGTGGCATAGCAAGAGATAACCCGACTTTGAATGCTGTGCCATTGTATGTCCTTACAGGGTTAGTAATACAATAAATGTGATAATTCATAATTATCCATTTATTATCTTTCTGCAAATGAAAAAGTAGTAGCAATTTTTATTTTAATTTTGTAATTGATTGAAAATTGCAAGCATTATTGATTTCTATGGATGTTTTCTACAGTGACTATTACTATTAGTCACTACAGTGACTATTACTATATCAAAGGAAGAAACAGCTTTCTTCTCAAATTAACAATGATCTCCATTTTTCCTGAATTTAGTGTGGCATTGAGATAGTGAACTAATTAACATTGCTAATTACAAGCTAAGATCGGACATATGTGAAATGAAATTCATTGTAAAAGACAGCAGGCTGAACAGATTATTATTTACTGTGGATTTGGTTCATGCTTGTTCAGACAAGTCAAAAGTAAAGATTCTACCATATGCGAGGCTTTATCCGCATTGTGAGCTTCAGCTCAATAATTTTTGCTAATTACTGATGAAGAGATGAGAACTTTGTGTGTGTTGGCCATCTTTTGATAAACAGAATTACTCGTGATGATGATCAGAGACTGGAAGTTCAACTTGAAGGAAATACCAAGACTGTCCGTTTTTGTAATGACATCACACACTGACCTGAAAATTCAACCTATTTTACACATGTGAAAAGAAAAAGAGTAGATTTTGTTCCTTGCTGCTGGCATGCCCACTGCATAAATTCTTTTCCAAATTTGTTCTTAGAGCATCCTCATAATTATAGTGTGCATGTGCCACCTTACAGCTTATTAAGCAGCATTTTTAATGTCTGTTGTGATGGTTCTTTTGTTTGTTTGATTCTTGTTTGGTTTTCTGTTGTTGCATCATCTTTCTGTGGGATGAATTGTGCAGAATTGTGTACTCTTTTGGCGTGTGGTAGTTTTTTGAGTGTGTGCATTATCGATAGTATTGAAAAATGCAAGATTGGGGTTGTTATTGCAGCATGATAAGAAATCATAGAATCAGGGTTGGAAGAGGCCTTTAAGATCGAGTCCAGCCATCAGCCCAGCACTACCACTGTACACCTTACACCACTAAACCCTTTCGCAGTGCCACATCCAGATTCGCCGTAATCACCTCCAGGGGTGGTGATTCCCCCTCCTCCCTGAGCAAACTGTTCAAAGGCCTGACCACCTTAATAGTGAAAATTTTTTTTCTGATACTTAATCTGAGTCTCCCCAGTCTCATTTTGAGGCCATTTCCTCTGGTTCTCACTGCAGACACAGCAGAAGAGACTAGCTGCACCTCACTCCACCTTCCTGTCAGGGGAGTTGGAGAGAGCAAGGAGATCCTTCCTGAGCCTCCTCCACACTGAACAAACCAGCTTCCTCGGCTGCTTCTTGTAAGACATTTTTTAGACCTTTCATGAGCCTTGTTGCCCTTCTCTGCTCTCACTCCAGCCCCTCAATGTCTTTTTTCAAATGAGGGGCCCGGAGTTGGACATAGCACTCAAGGTGTGGCCTCACCAAGGCCCAGCACAGAGACAGTCACTGCCCTGGTCCTGCTGCCCACACTGTTGGCTAATACAGACATGGGGCTATTGGCCTTCTCAGCCACCTGGACACACACTGGCTAGTACGGACCCAGCTGTCAACCAGCACCCCCAGGTCCCTCTCTGCTGAACAGCTCTCAAGCCACTCCTGCCCCAGCCTGGAGCTGCAGGGATTTGCTGCGATCCAAGTGCAAGACATGGCACTTGGCCTTGTGGAACGTCACATTGTTGTCCTTAGCCCATTGATTGAGTTTGTCCAAGTCTCACTGCAGAGCTTTCCTGTCCTCCAGCAGATCTGCACTCCCACCCAACTGGGAGTCTGCACATTTACAGAGGATGTACTCAATTCCCACATCCAGATCTGCTGCGATCCAAGTGCAAGACATGGCACTTGGCCTTGTGGAACGTCCCATTGTTGTCCTTAGCCCATTGATTGAGTTTGTCCAAGTCTCACTGCAGAGCTTTCCTGTCCTCCAGCAGATCTGCACTCCCACCCAACTGGGAGTCTGCACATTTACAGAGGATGTACTCAATTCCCACATCCAGATCTTCAATAAAGGTGTTAAGCAGGACCAGCCCCAAAACTGAACCCTTGGGAGCACCACTAGCAACCAGTCCTAGCTGGATTTAGCTTCATTCACCACAACTCTCTGGGCCTGGCTGTCAGCCAGTTTTTTACTCATCAGTAAATGAGTGGACTTAGAGTGGACTTAGAGTCCACCCATCTAAGCTTTGAGTAGCCAGTTTCTCTGGGAGAATGCTGTGGGAGACAGTGTCAAATGCTTTACTGAAATCTACACAGACGCAACCACAGCCTTCCCCTCATCTGCTAAGTGGATCACTTTGTCATAGAAGAAGATCAGGTTGATCAAGCAAACATCCATGATGGCTGGGCTTGATCTCCTGCTTGTCCTGCACATGCCGTGTGATGGCACTCAGGATGATATGCTCCATAACTTTGCCCAGAACTGAGGTCAGGCTGACAGGCCTGGAGTTCCCCAGATCATCCTTCCAGCCCTTCTTGTAGATGGGTGCTAACATTTGCTAATTTTCAGTCAGCTATAACTTCTCCAGTTAACCAGGACTGCTGGTAGAGGATTGAGAGTGGTTTGGCCAGTTCTTTTGCCACTCTGGGGTGAATCCCATCAGGGCCCATAGACTTGTGAGTGTTTAATTGGCAGAGCAGGTCACTAACCACCTCTTTCTGGATTATGGGGGCTTCACTCATTGCCCCATCACCAACTTACTGCTCTGGGAGCTGGGTATCCTGAGGACAGCTTGTCCTGATATTTAAGACTGAGGCAAAGAAGGCATGAAGTACCTCTGCCTTTTCCTCATCCCTTGCACTACCCTCTTACATTCAACAAATGATGGAGACAGTCTTGACTCTCCTTTTGCTTCCAGTGTTTTTGTAGAATCATTCTAGTTGTCTTTAACTGTAGTGGTTAAACTGAGTTCTAGTTGGGCTTTGACTTTTCTGATTTTCACCTACGACTACATCCTTGTAGTCCTTCCAAGTTACCTGACACCTCTTCCAGAGAGGATAGATACTTTTTTTCCTCTAATCTCCAGCCTAAGTTCTGTTTAACTAGGCTGGTCTTTTTCCCCAGTGACTTGTGTTCCTACACATGGAGACAGCCTGCTCCTGAATATTTAACAGTTCCTTTTTAAAGCATATCCAGCCTTCCTGGACTCCTTTGTCCTTCAGGACTGACTCCCAAAGGACTCCGTCAATCAATATCCTAACCAGGCCAAAATCTGCCTGCTGTAAATCCAAGGTCAAAATTCTGCTGGTGTCCTTCCTTACTTCACTCTGTGTAGAAAATGCTAACATTTCATGATCCCTCTGCCCAAGATGGCCACTGGCCATCACTCACCTACCAGTCATCCTTTGTTCACAAACAACAGGTCTGGCAGGACACCTCCTCTGGTAGGCAGTTAGCAGGGATGGAAAATGTTAGGACTGGACAGGAATCTGAATCACATTAGATAGCAGAGGTCTGTTGCTGCTAAAATCAAATTGAACCTTGAGGCAGTCTTGGCAAGTGACAGATACAAAGAGCTTTGCTGACAACTGAGATTGGGTCTCCCAATTAATCTATTGAAACCTGTATATTTAAAAGAACTAATGAGATATGTGAAGGGTCCACAAATTAATCTGTTAGTGTAAGGTACAGTTGCTATCAATTCTCACATGGTACAAACCTCTTGTAAAAATGTCATATCCTTCAGAACTGGATTTCTGCTTTCTTATTTCAGAATAAACCTGCTATGTCCTCTTTGTCAGTACTGAGTTGCAGCGGCAAGGACTCACGAGCAGCACCCCTGTGTGGGGGAGGACTGCTCCCGAGCCTGAACACACAGGGAGGGCTCTCAGCGGCCACGAGCTGTGAGGCAGTCCAGACAGGGTCTTTGCAGATGATGACAGGTCGAGGAAGGCAGCTGTTCCATTCCAGGTTTCCATGGTGATTTATTAAGGTAATAAGGGGAGGGACTGGGGAACTGTGGAGAGGGGAGGGGAGACAGGGAAGGATGTGAGCTCCATTGAGGCTGGAATTGAAGAGAGCCAGTTCCGCGTCCCACCGGGCTTTTATCCGTGGGGTTGGGAGGCAGTCCTGGCTCACATCAGCCAGTCAGGAAGGGTCATAGGGGCGGGATTAGGGGAGGGAACATGCCTTACAACACTGAGTGGCAGAAGTGGGTGAGCATTCTTCTGTTTCTGGTTAACAGATAATTTGCAAAAATTGTGTGGAGTTGTTTGCATGCACAGTGATACTGAGTTGCGTTAGGATAGTGTGAAGTTTAGGATGTTACGTGGGATTAATTAATATTAATTAATTAATAAATAATAGCCTTTTCCTGTCTAACTGCTAGATTTGCTTCATAATGGAAGGTTTGATGTTGGGTGTAATACATTACATTGGGTCAACTTTCCAGGATAATTTTTCTTCTTTACTATGTGTTTGAAGGAAGAGAAGAACATGTCTGTTATTAATATGTTGTTTAGGTTGGAAATTGCAACAGCATTCAGGAGTTGGCTTCCAGATCCTGCAAGATTTGGGGAGATTTCCGAGACGTTTATGTTGAGGGAGGGGGTCGTCTGCTTTTCATCAATAATTCTGTCTTTACGAGAAGGAAGTGGGTATCATATGACAAGAAACCATTAAACTGAGGAAGGTCCTGGCCAGTGCTGTTTCTGTTGCTGTTGCAGATCATGGACTTGTGTCCATGAGACCTCTGAGGGGGTCTAGAATTTGTCTGGATCAGGTGAGCTTGTTGGTTATTTGGGGCTGGTGGGGAAAGGAGGCCTCTGTTACTTGAAGGAGTTCTTGAGTAGATGGTGTAACTTCTTTCTGGTAGTTTTCTGTTTTACTTTATGCTTCATTTTCAAATTGGCTCTAACACTTGGAGTCAATGTAGTGATTTTATCACCTATGATAGGCCCTTGAAGCTAGATTTGGGTCCCTCTTGCACTTTAGAATAACAATTGCAAATTAATCCTATTTCAGTCCATCAGTCTGCATTAACCTTGGATTTTGGTGATTGGTCTCTCCACCCTTTTCTTCAGCAAGCTCAGGTGCTGTAAAGCAGCCGGAGCTCTAGGCAAAAGGAGCAGCATTTGTGCAGGTGGGTGTTTATGAGACCAGGGAATGGATCGGTGGAACTTCCCCCAGTGAGCAGGGTGCAAGGTGTTTATGAGTGAGGGGATGTGTGGATTTTTTTGACCTGCCTACAGAGCACCTGTGTGGTCATTTGTTTGGTCCCTGCATAAAGAAAGGAATGTTGAAATGTTCCCAGCAATTGGAGAAGTTGTCATGGTGGACTTAGTTGCAAAGTGTGTCTGGATCTTCCTGAACCTGCTTCCTCAGCTTCCCTTTCTTTAAAAATTCTGATTTCTGCACCTGACTAAATTTGGTCCAGACATTGTCATCATAAATTGAGAGTTACAATCTTTTATTATCCTTAAGGTAGTAGGTTTGCGTATCCCAAATGATAAATTACTGCCTTATTCTCTCACAATAGTTCAAGTATTCAAAAATCTATTGAGGGCAAATTAAGCTCTATGCTGGGACACCAATGCCCTTTTAACCTAAGCCCTTACTGCATTTCTGCTTGCTCTGGGTTGTCGAACAGAAGTTCAAACTTCAAATATTCAATTTAAAGCTAAAAGAATGATTATGAGGCATTGGTGATTATGTTGGCACTCTGTCACTGAACAGCACTTACGCATTGTGTGCTATGTGGGTGGCTGTATATTTGCTAAGAGGCGTAACTGAAGATGAAAGTTTAATTATTTCTTCAAGGCAAATATTTTCTCCCACGGACTTAAACTTGCATAAGAAAAATGAAAATTCATAAGGACTTTAAAAATTGGCTAAAATTAAAAACCATTTATTTTTACCCTATTTATTCTTCTGAATAATAAAATTTCCCCATGGGTTTTTAGAACATATGTATAATAATTACACTGTAGAAGTTGTGCTATAGCTCAGCTTCTAGAGCTAGGGCAAGCATTGTGATTATGCTGCAAGCTTAAATCTGGGTTTTATAGAAAATCTCATTCAAGGCTCTGTTGCCATCAAGCGCAAAAAACTGTGACCCATGGATTGGTCCCTGTGGGAGCAATTATTCTTTGCTGAGATTTTTTTTCAGCACTGAATATTATAATTGTCAAAAAAAAGTTTTTGACAGAATGTTTTCGTACCTGCTGACAAGAATAAAAATTTTTAGCTTGTATTTGCATTATTTTATGTTTAAACTAGGATTTTTCAAAAAGCTTTTCTTTGTAAATAACTGAAAGGTAAAAGTGCTGTCTTTTAGTTGCGGTCTGCATGTCTTGGTGAAGACAAAATCAGAGCTAAAGATGCCTGATGCTGCTTAATGCAGTGCTGTGCCCAAGCATCTCCTGATGGGGTTTGTGCATGTTGGATGCAGAGTGAATTGATGATAAAACCTCTTGTCTAGCGGTGGCAGCAGGGGGAGAGTGTGGAGTCAGTGTGGGGTTGCTTAGGAACACGGCCGGATCTCATTCTCAGTTGCAGCCCAGGGACACGTTTCGGTGAACAGGGGCAGCATGTTCATCCTCAGCTGCGTCTCTGCGGAACCGGTTGGGAGTGGGAGCTGATCTTGCCTTCGGGGAAACCCACATCCTTTGGAGGAGGTGCAATGTGGGTCTGCATTTCTGCTTCCTTAATTCTGGTGTTTGTCAAAGACTTAGCAAATCAAAGTGTGTACATTATTCCTAGTAGAAATTAAAATAATATTTTTTTATTACCTAAGTAACAGATCCAAACCCAGCAGATTTCCTGCCCCTTCCCTATTTTCTCATGTATGTTCTTTGGTGCTGGACACAGTCTGGTCATTAACTGTGACAAAACTTTGACAAAGTGGATAGAACTTGCATCGTATGTTCAAAGATTTCTGCAAAGTGACACTATTTGTGACAGGCTAAGAGGAATGTCGTGCAGCTTTGTGGCTGAAGTTTGAGTCAGGAGCACTCTTCAAGTACCATAATACTGCAGTGAGACATAAAGACACATGGGTCCCAAATATACCAGCCCCAGGACAGGATGAGTCACCTTTACTTGTACTTTTTTTTTCTCAGTTAGCAAATTGTATTTTTCACATTGTTTGGTATTTTTCTAGATATAAAATATTTATGATACTCAAAATAGGCAACATTAAGTGAAGAACTTCTGGTTTTGAGACATGAAAAGAGGACCTTGCAAGTAAAAATTGATAAGTTTTTTTACTTTCTACAGGCTGCAGATTCATTTGTGTGGGTAGACACAAGTGATATCTTTTAGTTATTATAAATTTCTTCCAAAATATTATGGGGAAATGCACTGCTTTCCTCTTATGAACCCTGTTCTGTAGCCCAGGTGAGATGGACAGATCTCAGGTGGCGCTCTCTAACCTCGTGCATGTTACCCCACTTGATCTACACAGAATGTAATACTGCTCTGCAGGCCCCCTGACTGTACCAGCATCTGTGAGCATGACCCCTGTGGGTTATTTTAGCTAAATTAATTTGTTTTTTGCCAGGTGTATTCATTCCTTCAGGGTTCAGTCTATACATTTAATCTTGCTCCACTTTCCCCTCCTGCTTGGTGGCAGAGGAGCAGGGTTATGCCCTTTGATGTTCTAAAGACAGGTTGAAAAAATCAAGCATGTGTAGGAAGAAACTGCTCAAGGATTTCACTTGGGACCACATGAGACAAAGGCTGTGTGTTACAGGTTTGTGCTGGGCTACACCACTTAGCTGTGGTCAGAGGGGCTGAGTGGGGAGTGTGGGGTGCCAGTGGGACCAGCTGAAGTGTGGGGTCCTGCTTCCCCCGCCAGCCAGCCCTTTGCGCCATGTTCATCTTGGCTGTCTGCTGGTGACTTTGTCTTAATCCTCAACACCTGAATGGGGCATAGGCTTCTGGCTTCCAGCTACAAACTATGGCAAATCATAATGTCACCATTGTCACTCCAGATAAATGCCAGATCATTACCAGGTGCAATTCATCTTCCTGCACTGCTTCCACCCAGGCTCATTAGCCCTTTGCTAGAATCCAGTACCATTCTCAGCACAGGTCCCCACATCCCAAGAGACACCCATACTCCTTCAGGTGCCTCCTGTAGTTGCTAGGGCTTGGGCAGTCATGGCTGGGTTGCTGCCAGAGACCTGCCATTGGTAGCTGTGTTCACTGTACTAAAACAAGAGGCACAGGGCTCCTCAAAGCTGGCGGTGATGAAAACATGATTTAAAGTACTCGCCTTTATCTAGAAAGAACATTAGTGAAGGACTGAGTGCACTGTTGCGTGCTGAAGGACTGGGAAATGGAAGTGCATTGTTTGAATAATGTCCTCCAGCAATAGTAGAAAGAAGAGGCTTGGTCTATTTCAGAGATTAAAAAACCCACAGAAAATAATAGTTTCTGTGCCATCTTTCATGCAAGAGAAAGAAAGATAGAAGCTGATAGGGATGAGCAGAATGCTTGTGTCCTTTAATGTATTTTTCGTTGCTGAGGGACAACTTTTACAGTGGCAACAGGACTTTTAAATTTCCTTTTTCTTGAAGAAGAAGAAAAATACATTACTTCCTTTATTTTTCAGCTGGACATGTTGGTCTACACTGGTAGACCATGCACTTTCTTTTGCTCTGAGTTGCTCTTAGGCTAATTTTTTGTCTTCTTTTCTTTTCTTTTCTTTTCTTTTCTTTTCTTTTCTTTTCTTTTCTTTTCTTTTCTTTTCTTTTCTTTTCTTTTCTTTTCTTTTCTTTTCTTTTCTTTTCTTTTCTTTTCTTTTCTTTTCTTTTCTTTTCTTTTCTTTTTCAATCTGAACAAGTATTTTGAATCCATGAATCACATGCCTTGGTGGTTCTCTGTAGAACTGAAAGCAGGTGGAAATTCATCAAGCTGTTGAAAAGGGATCTGGGAAAACATGTGTCTCAGCTGCCATGGCAGGTAGTGCACTTGTAGACATTGCTGATGGCCTTTGGATCAAACAGCAGAGAAATAGCTTCACAGGAGTAAAGAGCCCAGAAAATTCTAACTGGGTAATGAGTAGTGGCTTTCTTTTGATTTACAGCATAGTTCTGCAATCAATCTATAAAGCTTTGAAGAGAAAAAATTAATCTCTAAGGAAAAGGAAAGGGCCATACAATTAGTTGCTACTGTCTGCTTACTTGTCTTCCCTAATTCCAAGAGTGTGTGCTGAAAATGGATGATAGTGTGCAAAAATCTCAGCTACTGGCCAATTCCTTTGTAGTTTCAAGCTCAGATACAGTTCATATCATGCTGGTTCTTGGAGAATATTCGGTTTCATCTTAGCTGTAGATTATGTGTAGATGGGTGTAGTTGGAGGAATTTAACAAGGCTTGCATGTGTGTTGTAACTTCCAGCTCTTGTATACTAAATTCCTGCTCTGATCTCTTCTTTCATCTCCAGTATATCTTTCTTTAAAGAACTGGATGGTGAATTGGATGTGGTAACTTGTAGAACCACATTCAGCTGTATTTTTTTTTACTCAAGGAAATCAGTATAGTTCAGAAAACTTGCTCAGTAATATTGCACTGGAATTTGGATTTAGAATTACAGTTTGTAATTGTCAAGACACCATTTGGCTGAGACTGCTCAGCCGTTAATTTTTTTGAACTTGACACTTGAGTTGGAAGACTAATAGCTGCCTTGGTGCATTGCTCAATTTTAAATCTAATCTGTTACAGAGTTTGGGTATGCTGCAGCTGGGGATGTAGTTTGTCATTTTTGTGGCTGGGGTGGGGGGACAGTGCTATTGTTTGGGGACCTGGGGTTTGCTGATGACAGGCACAGGAGGGTTTTTTTGGTACATTAGTAAAACTTCAACATATATAACAAAGCTGATCTTAAAAGTTTTAATATGCGTATTGGAACAATTGTTTCCACTACTCAGAACAATTTATTTGCTATTAAAAAGACACACAAGAAATCTTGTGTTTTCATCCTCTGAAAAATTGAAAGAATTGTTCAAATGTACAGGTGTGACTCTTGTTGTGCACAGCTTGCTGTCAGTATTCCTATGTTGACATACAAATAAAGTCAGGAGTTCTTACTGCACCTGACAGACTCCTTAAGGGACTTAAAGCAAGGATTTGTGTGGGACTTTTTTTTAAACATGGCTACTAACTTGCATATATGATCTTCATTTCCAAAACTGGTAACTTGTGAACTGAGGTAGGGTTTTCATTCACAGCAGCAATCTCTCTAGCTTTATTTCCTGCTCATATTTCAAATTTATTGATTATATTTTGTTCATAATAAAATAGTCTTTCTTAGTTCACATAGGAATATTAATTCCATTGTTAATGGTGGTATAGGCATGAATTAAAATGTTTCCCCACCCCAGTATTAGAAGGCTACTATTTCTTTATGTAGCTAAATTTTTTTGGTCTTTAAGTTCTTAATGTTTATCTGGTCTGGCTCCTACTTTACTCTGTAATGGTTTAGGCTAGCAATAGCCAGCAGACGATTCTTTTATTCAGAGAATCACAGAATATGCTGAGTTTGAAGGGACCCACCAGGATCATCAAGTCCAGCTCGGGGCTCTGCACAGACATCCCAGCAATCCCACCCTGTGCATCCCTGGGAGCCTTGTCCAAATGCTCCTGGAACTCTGGCAGCCTTGGGGCAGTGACCATTCCCTGGGGAGCCTGATCAGTGCCCCAGCACCCTCTGGGTAGTGTTGTTGGTTGGGTTTCTTTGTGTTGGTTTCTGACAACCCCCCCGCCCCCCCCAGCTTTCTTGCCTGCACCAATTCATTATTTTAGTGTCAGGAATAATTGAAACTCAGAGCGTAAACTGTGAAATATTTGGTGTGCTTTGTTTTACATAGTTGATAGATGTACTGGATCCTCCAAATATAAATCAAATCATGTAGCCTATTACGCTTTATGTAGTAGAAACAAAATATGAAATATTTTACAATGCAGAAAGTGCTTTTGTTGCTCCTGAGGGATACAATTTTGACAATTTTATGAGGTTGCAATTTATTTGTGTGGTGAGTTGGCACATGGTTTTGATAAAAGTAATGTTCACAGAGCATTCTGCTAACAAGAATACTTTTTTAAAGCCACTAGTCTTGCTGATTTGTATTGTAAGAGCAAAGTATCTGTTAAACACTCTAGAAGTGTGCCTGTGTGAGATATGCTTACAAACCAGTGTGGTAATAATGGTCTGAGTATCAACAACATAAGCTTTCAGTCTGTGCTGAGGAACATCTTTGAGGAATAATAGAAAAAAGAAACCTGTTAAGAATTGGGGGAAGCTGTATTACTTTTTTTCTGATACAGGCTTGATCTTACGCAAAAGACCCAGAAAAAAACATTGGCCTTGAGACTTTCATGCTACCTCTTGCTGTGAAAAAATGGTCTGATGTGGCTGTTCGAAGAATGGTGCAGTTGATACGAGTGGCATTGCATTGAACAGATACTTCAAACTTTTGTCTTGCAAGATATTCTTCTATAAGTACATGTGAAATCGTATTGCACACTGGACCGAATGTACATTGCTCAGAATTTAAAGTATGGCTTTTTCTATGTGCATGCTGCATGCTGGTTTATTCTGAATGGAATGCATAGAAAAGGTGGCGTGGAAATTCTGTGCCAGCTGTGATTGTGTTTCCAACAGATGACAGGGAGTGTGAAGCAGAGAGCAGAGCTCTGTTGAGGCTCCTATACACACGTAGCACTGAAGAATCACGGCTGAAAATACAGCTTCTCTACTTTCCAGACTTACAGTGGCATCAGACATCAATTTAAACTTCCAACTTAATTTTTAGCATATCTATTTTCATTTCTCGTTTCTTTGAAATTGCTTGAAAAGAGCTGACTGGCATTTTTGGTGTTTAAGTTACACCAGAGGGCAAGTCAGCCAGCATCTTTATTCCTTCCTTCCCTCTTCACTTTCATCTTTTTAATCATTTTTAGTCTCTCTTCAGCTACATTCAAAGTACTAAACCAAGGGAAGGCATCTTGCAGTATTTGTCCCACTATTTGGGATATATGGGATATAAGTTTCATAAAAATGTTGTGGACAAATTATAACAGACAGTAATAAATGTGGGAGAAGATAGATCAGAAAATAGTTGTGAAAGGAGTGTGTTAAGGATACTATTTATAAAGTGGAAAAACTTTAAAAAATTGAGATTAGAGTAGAAATTAAAAATACCAGAGATTAAAATTTTGCTTGTTATCAGCCTGATCTTTTTCCTGTTCCAGTAGAACATTTTGTCTTTCTAAAACCATCAAGGAATGACAATGCCTTATTGCAGGGAGAACTTAAAGCCTCTTAAGAGCTTGATTTGAGTTAATTTGGTGTTATGAAGGACATCTTATTAAAGAAAGCAGGATTTAATTTTTTATTTAATTTACATTTGGTTGATAAAGTTAATTCCACGGCTGTAATATATTTAGCCTTCAGCAGTGCATTTGACTCATTATCACACAACATGGGGATTAGCTGTATAACCATATTAATAAGGTACACATTCAGTGGATTAAAGCCTGGCTAACTGATGGGAGTGGTTGTCAGGAATGAGTCATCTTCTAGCACTTGTTCTTTTTTCACAAGTGGGATTGCAAAGGAGATGGTGTTAAATCTGGTGCAGAAGAAATTTCTAGGTCTCAATAAATCACGTAGGTATGGAACCTTTGAAAGTTAGTAGGTTATCAAAGTGATGGGAATTGAGCAGTAAGATCTGGATCATTTGATAGTTGAGCCTCTTAATATAACGTTTTTTTAATATAAATGAGAAAGAGGTCATACATTTAAGAAGAAAGAATTCAGATGAAAGCTAGAGACTACTGCACTTGTGATCTGGAAATAATTTAGATGTGAGAGTTTGCAAACAACTGAACATATCCTCTGTGTAGGAAACTCTCAGAAACAGCTAATGAGATGTTTGTATATACATCAGAACAAAGGCTTAATTACCTCAGGGGGAATGACTCTGGTCCAAGGTAATATTTTTTATATCTCTCTGTAGTACTTCTGTGTCTGATGTCTGTGTGGAAAGTCACAACTAATATCTTCTAATGTCAGCTCCATTTTGAAAGTGATGGGAAGAAACTCTCTTGAGAAATATGAGGGCCTACACACACCATTATCCAAGAATAGCCATTTTGATAAATACAGACAGTTCTTTAAGGAGGGTTCATGTTCTGTTGGGGGCTACTTAGGTGTTGTTTAAACAAAAGGCCCTGCATGTTTAGTATGGTTAAGCCAGAAGAAATTTAATAGAAACTGAGGTGCACAGATAAGATATAAATGATAAACAAGGAAAATGGCAAATTCTACCTTTTTACAGAATCAGCACTTTTTAGATGGAGAACCAGCTTGTTTTGGCAAAGACTTTTTAAAGGAAGGACTTAGGAAGTTAAATGTAAAAATGGACGTGTCTGAGCAAACCAATGGACAGTTTCTAATCAACCTGAATTCAGGGACTTCAGCAGCCCGCACTGCTCCCTCATGTTCCATGGTCTTCAGCAATCCTGGTCTTTTACCATCACTTGTGCTCTTGGTCCTCTGCCTGGTGCTTTAGGGGATGAGCCAGAACTTTTTGGCTTGTGTTTGTGGAGACCTGTCAAATCTGATTGTAAGAGTGACTGTGTCCATAGCCTGTTAATGGGTTTCAGCACTGATCTCATCTGTTCCCACTTCGTGAGGAAATAAAGCCCATATTTCTCTTTATTTTGGCCAAGTTTACTGAATACAGTGAAAGACGTCTACCTCTTCTGCATGTAGGCACCTCCGGAGGTGGTGAAAGGTATAGTGTACTAATGAAAAGGTCATTGCCAGCTGAATCAAGAGGTGTTTTAGACTTCATATTCCTGACAGAACTTCTGGCTTGTAGGCATCTTGGAGGACCTGTTAGAGCCACTCACATCCCTGTTGGCATAGACTTACATAGGAAGAAATAAGTGTTGAGAATTTCTGTAGGTCAATCCACTGCCGCTTGGATGTCACATTAGACTCTGAGATATGCTTTAAGGCAGTGTGACTGTGTAGATGTTTTTCAACCATCTTTGGGGATGTGATTTCTTGTCCAGCTACATCATCAGGAAGCACAGAAGACTTTGTGGGATTAAGTCTGGGAGATGTGGTCCTGCAAGTGCTGCCTCTGCGTGTTGCCCTGTTTTTCTGTGTGCCTTCATCTTCCTGTAGGGGAAAGGAGCTGGGCTTGGTGGGTAACAAGTCTTCTGTATAGAGAGAACATTTTGGTGCAAGAGCTTGACTGTGTGTCCCCACAGACAGAGCTCTGCTATGCAGTTTCAGTCTTTACATAGACATATGGCATCAGGACAAAAGTTCTTTCATTCTTTTAACAGTTGTCATTATGCTGTTAGCCAAGGACTGGAATTCTTGTTTTATTAGCTGCTAGTGGAGACTTTGCCATGAGTGGAGTAACTGAAAGACACTCAGACTTTTAAACATGCAGTAAAATGTTAGGCTTATTTATAGTTGGTTAATACTGTCTTTCTAATCCTTAAAGCTTTAATTCTTTCAAGTAAAAACAGTTGATCTGCAGAAACTGATGAGCACTGTTTCAGGCAGTTTTCTGTGTGCCACTTAAAAGCAGGGAAGTGGATTTGTCAAGGCTTGTGTGACAGCTTGAATTGTTGAAAGTTCTGTTGAGGGTGTACTTTCCCTTCACTTTCGCCCAAATGATGATTTGTACTCTGCAACATGTACTAAGGGAATCATAATCAGTATTACGGATTTCTTCTGGAGACTGTAAGAGCTTAAGAGGTGTTGGAATCATCTCTCCTGAGTGCATTTCATTTTGTTCCCCAGGTCTTGCAGTTGTATTTGTTTTCCAAGTTGCCTCTTGTCTCCTTAGAAGTTGAAATTAGTTAATGTGTTTTTAAAGTTTTATTCTCATGAGTTCACCTTTGCAAAACTCTCCCTGCATGAGCAGAAAACCATGCTCATGCGAGTTTCGAGGACAGCATGGAGGCAGTGTCTCTTGATAATGTTTTCTGGTTCTGTTGTATTGGATTGGCTTGAATTTAGCTTCCTGGTGTATCAGCACAGAAGATTGTTAGAGACTCAACAGATTAGTCTGGACACTTCTCCCCATATAATGTTAAAGTGTTGATACATGTTTTCTCTACTCAGAGTCTTTTGCAAAGACTTATAAGTCCTCTCTAGATTTTTACAACAGATAGTTCATAGCCCCAAGAATAGATCCTTGGATTCATCTATCTCAGGCTTGGCTCTCAAAAGAGTAATTCCACTGGATTGAAGAGGCAAGTGTTTGAAATTCAGAGGACTATAAAATTGATTCTTCCATAAAGAAGTAATTTGTGGTAAATGGTGTAGTCCTCTGGGCAGCCATTCACTCATTTTATGTGACCAGGACCCTGGAAACATGGTTGGAAAGGTTAGAGAAAGACATCTCTGATCTGTTATTTATCTGTACAAGCCAAGAAAATTTTTCTTTTTGATAGTACAGTATCTGGAAGCAGACCCTGGCAAACACACCATCTTACTCAAAGCTTCTGGGAACAGGGAAAATGCAATTTTAAGAAAAGTTTGGATAGTGTTGAGGAGTTTGCTAGAAGATTCTGAAATACTTAACCAGCTTTTCTATGCTTAGTTGCATGTTCTCTGCTGGGGAAGCAGCAATACACCTTGTTTCTTTAGAAAGCATGTGGGAGCTCTGGACAGGGTTGCAGGGTTCTGAATTCTGGGACGAATTGTCTGGCATGAGCCTCCTCCAAGAAAGTATCCTCCCAAGAAGATGTTAGTCACCTCTCAGGTGACAGCTGGCATTTACATTCTGTGTCCTTGCCCAGGCAATCTCTGTACACTGAGAGGGAAATCAAAACACTTACTAGCCAAAGTGCTATCTTCAAACAAAAGCAGTTACTATAGTTAGCATTTAAATGAACCAGTACATTATACTGAAATGATGAGCTTCTATCATAATGCTGTTTCTAGTATTGGCTTTATTATTATCCTTCCCCAGTGCTTCTAACAGCTAAAATATTTCTTCTTGAATATTTCTTCTTGTTTAATATTACTGCGTGTGCAGTCCTTAAACATATTTGTCCTTGGTCTCATTCTGCCAAGGCATCATGAGAGACAGGAAAACCAGTAGTGTGGTTGGGAAAACAGGTGGTGTGAGGTGATACAGTCTTAGTTGTCTGCTTGACACTTATGTTGGCACGACAAGGCCCCTGGGGGAACAACAATCAGGCATCATTCGTAACAAGTTTTGAGGTGTGTTTTTTCTTCCAGGTAGATCTACTGCAAAAAGTAAGGAGTGTACTTCATAAACCTTGATAAAACTCATTGCTACATCAACATTTGTTCTTGTTACATATGAGTACTTTAGATATTCCAAATGACCTTTCCAGACATGTTCTTTCAAGGAGGTACAGCTCATACATTCTTCATAATAAGCTGATCTTGTTATTGCATCAGAATATAAATGGACAGTGCACTTTATAAGGTAGTAAAATATATTCCCTGCCCTCAACAGCTTGCTTACAAGCGTAAATAGTCAAAAAGGGAAATGAAGGAATAGGATTTATGTAAATCAAACCAGGCAGCAACTCAAATCTTGTTTTGTGGTTATTCCAGTATTTGTGTGTTCAGTGACTTCATGATAGGTGCCTGTGGTGAAAACATCTTAACTATCACAGTATTTTAAATATTAAATAGTTTTAGAGAAAACCTGAAATAAACTGAAATATCAGCATTTTCATTAATATATCCAAACAGCAGAAATCAACATGAAAATTCAATTTTAACATGTCTGGGTCAGTACAAATAACATAATATACCTTTTTTAATATTTGTAAAGTACAATATAATGGGTAAACAGGATTCTCCTATAAACTTTTTCTCATGTCACATTCAGATCACCATAAGTAGTGAAGCTCTAAAACAGTTTACAGTGATGTACAACTACGTGGAACATAGAGAGCTTAGAAATATGTTTAATAACTGTAATTTATCACATTTTAGTTTGTCTAAGCAAAACAAAATCTATTGCAATACCATGCAATTTTAAAGGTTGACTTGCTAGGGGACATTGAGTGTTCCTGACCAGCTTTATAAAGACATAATTTGTTCCATATTTGCACTGAAAACTGACTTAGCCATAGTAAAGAACAGTTAAACTTTTATCACTGTCACATTTATAAGTCTCAGCCTGCCGTTAATGCACGTGATGGGGAGCTGGCTGCAGCCATCACATTATGTTCACCTACCACCCTCCCCTCCCAGATGGAGGCAAGGGGAAACCCTTAAGAAATTAAAATTGATGACTCCTGCAGCAACTAAAGCCTCTCCTGGCTCTTGTTGTTTCCTAAAATTAGGAATTAAATAGGAAAATTGGTTAGTTGACACCAATTTTTTCTTAACTAGAAGGTTTTTAGTAGCCTTGTGCTTTGAGTTGAAGAAACTTGAAGACATGCAAGTGCGATAATAAGGATAAAGCGTTTCTCTTTATTATGGTCAGTTACTACTAATCTCCTTTTAGAGTTTTAATAGGGATTTATAGGGATTCATTTGTGGTTTAGATTTGGAGATAATTAAGTACCTTTCTGCTGTGAAGAAGAAATGGAGAGAGAATTGGCTCAAAGCTAAGAAAAGATTCCTATACTCTTGCATGTATTAAACTTCCCTTTATTTGGTTGTCATCCCAATAAGAATGATTAGTGGGTTGTAAAGAAAGAAAATGTATTGCATTACATCTATTAAAGCATGTTTTATATGTTACAGTAATTAAAATATAATTGAAATCATGAGTTCTTCTAATCATTGCATAGTTAAAGAGTGAGCATCTATAAATGTGTCCTTTTTGCACATCCAGAAGTGGTTTGCTGGCAGCATTTTAATTAAAGATGGATTAGCTAAAATGCAGTTTAATCATTCTGTCATCAAAGGATTTAGACCTCGTTAATTAGCTGTTGATAAATAGGTTTAAAGTACAAAAAAATTAATTTAAAATATGCCAGTTGTGATCTAGAATTATTAGAGCTGGAAATGGAGTAATGAGTCTAGGAAAAATCTGTGCCATCTCTTTCCATAATATTAAACATGAAATGTAAACCAGTCCAGAACTTCGTTCTGCCTTGTTAGTAATGGATGTGATTCCAAGTGGTCTTTGGAATTGGTGAAGAATTAAAACAGGCTCTTTTTAGTGATCATTGCCTTGTAGTGGGGCAGTGGGATCTGTTTTCTATTTATGTATTTAGTGAAGATTGAAAACTATTTGAAAAGCCTTCTGCTCTAGAAAATGGATGAGAACAACTCCCGTTCAAGGGTTTATAGCTCCTCCGTGCTGTAGAGGAGCAGAGGAGGGGAAGTCATCTGTGTTAGTACAGCCAGACTGGCAGAGGCAGGAGAAGGAAGGAAACACATGGAATGTGAGGTTAGCACAGCATAGAAGGACAAGTTCCCACCTTCAAGCTGTGTGCTCCTGGTGCCAGTGCTGAACCTCTCACCAGGAGAGCAGCTAAGTGACCCTTTTCCCTGCTGTGGCACAGACTCCAGAGTGGCACGCAGGGGCTGTGGTTCTGTGGGCAGCAGGGATGGTCATGTGAATCAGCTTGGTTTCATTACTTGTGTTCCAATGGTCTAATCATCATTAGAATCCCAATGATGGCATCTCTTGTACTAGTCAGGCTTTCTCTGTCCGTTACCTAATAGCGGTTCTTGGACTGCCTGGAGCCTTGTTGTAGTCCTGTGGATAATTCTTATTTATGTTCTCTGTAAAAGCCCCTGGGCAGAGCAGGCAGCTCTGTGCTGGCAGAGCACCTCCTGCCGCTGAACTTAGCAAAAACCAGAAAGTGAGGTAGACCTGTCAGAGTTGACATTGAAACTTTGTATTAAACCTTTGTATTATGAATATCTTAATCGGCTCAAGTTCTATGTAACACTAACTGTATTTCAGCAGGATTGATAATCAAAGATTTCAGTAGCTTAATAGTCCTAATATTTTCATTCACAAGTCAACTGGGTTTTATGTAAATAAATCAAACAATTCTGACAAATGATAAGTGAATTTTCTGAGTAGAGTTAAAAGAGTTTCAGGAAAATAGTAATTTTGACAACCATACCTGAAGACATTTTTAAAGGCTTCTTAAGTATTAATTTAAAGATTATTGAAAATTGGTATTTACAGAGTATTCTTGGTAGCTTGGGTATCTCTAGGGTACCCATTCCATTGTGTTGCCAATCTTCTGGAAAAGCAGCAGCTGAGTAGGAGGTTATAGGCTTACATAATCGTTGTTTGCATTTGAACATTTGTAACGAAATGGCTTAGCTGAACTTCTGTGAAAATGCGTAACTGATGAATTTGCAAAGTCAAAGAAATGTGGTACCTGTGTAGAATCAGATGAAAGACAAATCAAGTGAGAGTGGTCATATACACTTCTTTAAAATCACATCTTTGAATGCACTTGCCCTTTCCGCTACTGAAAAAAAAAAAAAAGAAAGACGGATTTAAACTCCAATAGTCCTGTGACACTTGCATCAATCTGTCTGGAAGGGAGAGAGGAGACGAGATCATTCCACAGAAAATCTGAAACTACTGCAGTATCATAGTCATGTTCTCTGACTCAAAAATTGTTCAAAAATTCTAGATTTGCAAATTGATGGGAGAAAATTTTCTTCATGTGGAATAGATAAAAGGAAGAGCTATGAAATTAAAAAACAAAAAGGAAATGTCTGTGTGTGAGGAAAATGCAATTCCTGATTCTCTAAATTCACCACTGAATTCACTCTAAATTCACTCTAAATTCATTGTGTAGCTTAGCCAAAAAGATGAATTATCACTTCATGTCATATAAGGTCTTCAGTTATTCTATACATAAGACAGGTAATTTATTATTCCCAATTATGCAATTAAAATGCTGATTATCCCTCACCTAAACTCTCTGTTCTTGAACTGATACTATCAATTACCTTCAATCATTGCAAATCATATATGACATATGTGTCAGTGCAGAGTTTTTTATTATTTATGGACTTTCTGATTTTTGTGTCTCTGGTTTCCAGGTAGTATTAATGTCTTCACCTTGATGGACTTTGCTTCCTGAAGGAATGGTATTCTTTCTGATCTGTGTTGTTTTGTATTTTAAAATATATCTTCATTTTAGGGTAATCTTACCCTCTGTTCCTGTCCTGAGCTCTGGCTTGTGATCCATTTTAGTACAGAGAAGTAACACACTTAGAAATCCCAATATGAATTATTTATTACAGTGGGGGGCCCACTTACTTCTGTGCTGCTTCTACACAGCTCTTCCTTACTTCATAAATGTTCTTAGTGTATTTACATTAATGTGCTGCGAGTTTCCTGTGTCATACCTGTTTGCCAAAGTTACACTTCTTCTATCCCTGCTGAACTCAAATAACACTGGTCTCTTCTAAGGTTCTATTATTATGTAGAGTTTGCTGCACATAAAGAAAAATGACTTAGTTAAACAAAACACAGCAAAAATGAGAACAGAATCTAGATGTTAGAATTCAGAAGGAACAGCATTTAAAAAAATATCACACATTATTTCTACTTGTGCATGATACAAATTAGGTCAATTGTAAATAGACATGCTTCAAAGTGTAGCTCCTTTCAGTATCTCTGGTTGATAGCAGCTCTACTGCCTGAGCAAAATGACCCAGCCAGGAGTTAGAATCTAAAATTTTCATTAGAAGTAGTGTAACCAGTTAGTTTAAGAAGTCAGTGCATGGAAGTGTGTTTGTTTCCTGTAGTTCATGAATCCCTAAGTTCTCTTCTAAGCAATTTCCAGGCATAAAACATTAAGTATATTGTCTCCAAGGTGTAGAATAACTTCACTCATCTGGTCATTGTGCTGTTTTTCTTGTTCTGCCACAAGTTTGTGATTCATTGTTTGTTCATTAATAGTAAGCTGGATTATCCCTCCTACTCTTCTCCACTCTATTTTACCCTTCTGCAATGAAGTACTGACTTGGTGTTTTTATATTAAGGCAAGCTCAGACATGTTTTGCAGCACGGCAGTGTGCTGTTGTGCACTAAATGAAAATAGGATTAGATAGGCTAAACCTTTAAGCATCTAGTTGCCCATGGAAAATAAATTACATTAACAGAGTAAGTAGGTTAACAAAGAAAAATGCTCTGGTTTTAAGAACCTTACTATGTATAGTGTGGGATTAAAGGAAGCACTGCTCACCTTGCTCCTGTATTCGCTGATGGGATGTTACTGACACCTTCTCTTCTTTCCTCTGAGCATGTTTCTTTCAGCCTAGTTTGATGTTAAGTATAAAGCATCATGGACAAATTATGTTTACTGTGGCTCAACAATTTTGTGGGTTTTGGACTTTATAGCTTTCTTATGTGTAGATTTTTATGTGTCTAAATGATCAAAATAATGGCTTTCAGTCCTGGTATAGATAGAGAGATCAGCTTTGGACTGTTTGGCTTTCTGTGGATCCTTTGAAAAGGCTTTGGATTTTAGCCTGTCTCATGGCTATGCTTCATATTTACACCATACAAAAGGATAAGGGCACATCCTCGTTGCAATTCAAAAGTAATTCATTTCACAGATAACTAATAGATATTCACCTACATCTTTCAATTGTAGTCATTAAAAAAAATGAAGGAACTACAGAAAATCCTCCAAGTTCTGTCCAGAAGTCCCTTAAGTTACTGTGGTTTCCAATTTATAGTTCAAAATATCCACTTGCTTGCATTTCAAGGCAACTCTCAAGGGCTGTGTTCAAAGAATACTATTTTTGAAGTGTATAAAGGTTTATTTTTATTTGGAGGCAAAATTCTCAAATACATATTTTCAATATAAACACCTTAATGAGATAGTGACCTGCAAGTGTCTTTGATTGTTCTATACTTGTATGCTTCACAGGGCAAGTTGACAGCAGATCTCTCTGATACACAGCCTAAAAATCTGGTTTTTGAACTACCAGTATCTGCAGGTATTCTTGATGCAGTATCTGGGAATAATGAATAGGATTATTCAGTGATTTTTTGCCCTCTCTCATCAGAAACCTTGGGATAAGTAATTGTTCCTCCAGCCTAAAGCATGTCTCATTCCGCAGCACTTTGCTGCAGTTACTGAGGATGTGGGACCATCAGAAGATGCCACTGAGGAACATATTGGGCAGTGTTACAGAAACTTGGTTTTAAAGTTTTTTTTAGGCAGACATTGCTCAGATAGTCTTGCCACTTTCAGTTTCTTCTGTGTCTCTCTTTTCTCCATATTTATTACTCTTTTTGTAATTGCATTTCTTACTGGTTTTGTAAGATATAGGTCAAAATGCTCAGTTGCATTTTTATTTATAATTTGAACCTTTTTGATCTGGAAGTGTCTTGCTTTCAGGAGTGAATAGCTGAGAGATGCAAATGTGGTTTGCTCATAAATACTTCTTATAACTTAGAAAGAGCTGATGATAAAAATTAAAATTAGAGATTATTTTTGTACTTCTTTTGGAAATAAAAATTATACTGCTGAGTATGTATGGATATGTTATATTGCAGTGATGAGGAAGACCTGAAATTAAGCAAAACATGAGAGTAATCAATACAAATAATTCTATTCCTCCTGTTTTAAGTGTCTTTATTCTGTAAATTCACTTAAATTAGGAAAACTGCTAATATTAAACTACCATATTTGACGCAATTTCCATTCATAGCACACGCCTGTTTGTAATTGTCAATGTGCGCTAGATGGCAGTAGAAACTGGACCAAAGATGACCATAAAACACAAACATCATTGTCAGAGTGATTTGGATAATTTGTCAGAAAGACAGTTCATAGAAGGTTTTACCTTAATGGCTTTTTTGGCTGTTTTGAAGTTGAGGCTCTTCAAGCATTCTGGAGATTTGTTTGGATGTATGCAGTACTCCACAGGATCTGAAACATAGCAAGTATATGACTCTGTTATTTCTACTAGTGAAGAATCCATTATTTCTGAAAGAGAAGTTTTCTTCTCTCAATTCAGCAGTCAGTGAGGCAGTCAAGACTCAGCAGAGTGTGGGGATAACATTATCCTTTGCCTCAGAAAATTTGCAAGGAGTGGAAGTGCATTCATGTCAGATTTACTTGAGTTGATGGTGGCTAATACTTGTCTTTTTTTAAATTGATGGAAAAAACAGTGAGTTTTTTTTAAACTACCTTAATTCTTCACATACCGTCAGTCAAAGAAAGTCATGGTTTTGGCAAAAAAATGCATCAAACACAGGATGTACCTCTATATAGCAGCAGCAAATAACAAGTTGTGTTGAAAGCAGTGCACAGCCCATGCCAGCTCTAGCAAAGTTGTCTGCATTTAAAAGGTGACATGTGACAAACCAATACAACAGTGGTTAATCTGTGTACAACACTGAGGTCATACACACGTCATAAGTAATACACACTCTGGAGAAATACTGCACAAGACATGACAGGAAGCTTTGAAACCCATGCAAGAAAGGGAATAGAAAGAGCTGCTCAATTTCTGTATCCATGTTGGTTGCATTAAAAGCTCAGAGCAAAGCATCCAGAACCAACATAAAACTGGCTGGACATTCTTATCCTCCAATTAAAAAGACCAGGCAAAGTTCAGGATGAAGTATTTGAAATGTACGCTGTAGAGTGCCAGATTAAATTATATTCCATCCAACTATTTCAGACTTAATGCTTTCATGTTGCTCATATGGATAAAGATTCTTACAGAGTGTAGACAGTGAAATCTTGGTGTAATGAAGGCTGGTGGCAGAATCTGCATTAACTTCAGTGGAACCAGGACTTCACCTACAAAGGCCTGGCACCTTCTCTATTTCTACATATGCACTTCCCAGCTTTGAAAAGCCAGCCTTTGGAATGAAACGGATCTCCAGTCCTTCACTTTCATGTTCCATATTATACAAGGATGTTGGCTGTCTCTGATGGAAATGTTGGATTTTTTTTCCAATTGCATGAAGTCATACCCCAGATAAGTAAATTCAAAAAAGTGAGTAGTTTTGCTAGCAGGAAACTCATCACCTGGCAAAGTTATACCACCATCAGCTCAGTCACAAATAACCACTTCTTTCTTAGTCTTAAAAGAAGTCCATGATATTTAATGAAAACAGAAACAAAGTTCAGGTACCCTGAAACAGCTCAGTTACACAAAGCATGTCTTTATTTATTGCTTTTTACTGCTAATCGGGGAGTACTGCAAGAGGTGAATACTGTTACTGGCTGCGTGGTTTCATATTAATTGCAACTATGAATATGTGAGAAGTTGTCCTATGGAAAAATAAACCCTGCTGTCTTGCATCACTGATGATGGAAAGATGTTTACAGCCTTCATTATTTCGTTTTTACATTTCATTTTTAAAGTTCTTTATTAGGTTACTGAATGTTGCTGTCTAGAGGACGTAGTTTATTCAATCACTTAAGGTGAAGGGTCTATTAAATACTCTAAAAGTTGCTTCCTTAAATGTAATTATACATATATAACAGTATAATTATTGTGCAAAATGTTTATGTATAGTGTTATGTCTTACAGAGTAAACATTGCCTGCAAGCAAATGTTTCCATAGGAAATGTCCATTTCAGTGGAAAAATGTCTCTGTCAGAACAAATGACAGTTTAGATGATAAATTTTATTAGCTCAGTGTAGTGATATCTCTGCTGTGCTCTCACCATGTCAGAGTTTCTCCTTAGTGTCTCTGGCATTTGACCTACTCATTGCCATTATTCATTTATGGGCCAAAACATACTTAGTGTTTTCTGTCTTGTAAACCACCACAGCATTTTGAGCAGAAAAGAGATCCTGTAAACAGTGTCCCTACTAAGTCTCTAAATGGAGGCTTTTCTTTTTTCATATGTGATTAACTTGTATGTTTTCTTTTGTTCCTCTTTAAATACTGTCATTTTGTGTAGTTTTAAAATCCAGTTTAGATTTACAAGCGTGTCATGTCTTTAATATCCTTTAAATTTGAATTGTGTTCTGTGGCTTGCTGCTGAAGAAGGACAAAATCACAACATCTCTATTCTTTGAATAGCACCATTATCGCTCCACATTGATGAAATTATTTGAGTATTACAGGAAATGAATTTTTGGAATTCATTCAGTATTACAGGGAATTGGATTGTAACTAGAGCATATTTCAAAAAGAATAAAAGGATCCGTGATATGTGCTTAGCTTGTAAAGCACCTAATCCTATATTTATTGTGCTTTGGGCGCATCTGCCCTCATGTGACGGGGACTTTGACAGTGGAGACGAAAACACTGTAATGCTTTTTAAGGCCAAACAGCTCCTCCAGCAGGCTGACAGTGCAGGAGGAGTTCTGTAGGAGAGCACAGGCTGCTCTCCCTTCCCTTTCCTGTCCATGGCACACACAAAAGCAAATAATGCCGCATTGTACTGTCGCTTACAGGCTGCAGGAGACTTGGCCTCTTGTTACCACATTATCTTCTTGCTCTTGGGATTGAGTCTGTGTTAATTTTTTTCCCCATTTTTATTTGGACAGGAGAAGATCTTAGAGGTATTTGGGAACCACAATCTGAAATTGAGTAGTTTTATGTTTTCCGTGTGTCTGTTGTGCTACAGACAAGAAAACATGAGACTGTCCATTCCAGCCTGGACTGATGCAGAAAGTACCTGATTTTATGTAAAGGGACAGCTCTGCTGGCTTGCCTGGAGTGGAGAGTGAACAGAATAGTCAGATCAGGCCTCAGGGAAGTTTAGTTCAGCTTTGAGCAAAAGGTCTCCGTGAGGTGGTAAAAATGAGGGCTTCTGCTGAAATTATTTTGAAGAGTTTTGACCTGTCTGGCAAGCACCTTCCCCCATGAGGGGCTGGTTGGACTTCACTTTTCCTGAAACTATATGGCATAGACTGAAGGCAGCAGGATTGAAAAGAAGGATCATGGATGTGATTGAGTTCCCCAAATACAGCAATGCAGTGGTTTTATCAATTCCACTTTGGTGAGTTTGTCCAGCTTCACCAGCTTCAGCATTTTAACTGTTACCATCCTGTTTGTTCTATGCTCAGATGAACTCCCTTTTGCCAACAATAATTTCCCTTCCTGTGTTGGGCTGTAAGGAAAGCAATTGCCATTTGAGGTCACTGAGCTGCACTTGAGCCCCTCTTCTCTGCTGCAGAGTTGCTTAATGGCTTTCTGTAAATTGCGTATGGCTCTACAGGGCTGCTGAGCTGTGGATGTGGGGCAATTGGAGCGTTCAGCTGAGCAGAAATGGGCAGAGAGCCTTGTTGGGCAGCTAGGGATTTACAAAAGCCCAGCTGTACTCAAGCAGGACCTGCTTTTCTTCCTCTCCTGTGGTAATTTTGCATAAATCATTAATTACCACTTTTCTTTCTTTGCAGCCTGTTCCAGCATTACTGCTACACTCGAGGTGGCATGCGCCACACCTCCTACACTTGCATCTGTGGCAGGTAAGAGGATGATTTACACCGAGCTGTGTAATCTTTATGGTCAGTTTCCCATTAGATATTTGTAAAATTGGTCCTTTTAGGCATGTCATGTGTTTGCAAATGCCACCAGAGTGAGTTCTGACCTGTTTTCACTGGAAAAGACAAATAGAGGTGGCTACCTCTGTCTCTTAAAGAAATAACTTGGTAATAGATTCTGCTGCACTCCTGAGATTCCCCAGTGACTGCTGCTGCTGCTGCCAAGATCATGTTTATGCTCACCCCTGTGCTACAATTGGCTTTTTTATTAAATAGCATCATGGAGAAGAGCTTTAGAGCTATTCTCTGTTGCTTAAAAATACTTTCTTTGAAATACACCTTAGGTATTTCATATCATCCTCAAAATTCTTTGATTTTGTCAAAGTCTCAAAGATTAGGACGTAATTAAACTAATCTCTTTGGAATTTGGAATTTTTTGCTCTCTCTGTTTCTTACTGAACAGCTAGTGTTGAAAGTTTATTGTATTTGGGAAAGTAGTATAAAAGTTCTCCCTGCAGTTGTAGAAATACACAAGAGAACAGTGAGGGATACATGCTGAAGAACAGCTGTGTGCTTTGTGCAGAGATTAATCTTACTTAGGGGAATTAGTCTGATCAGAGATGTATGACAGATGAGGCATGTATGTTGGTATGTATGTTCCACTTGTTTTGGTGCGACTCAGAAACATTTGCTGTACACTGAAGTCACGTACACTTACAAAAGATAATTTTTTATGGTAATGACAATAATGCTATATTGCTTTGAAGGTAATAAGATCAATTAGGACCTTGTCTTCTTTCTGCTGTTTACTCAATTGCTTATTTGTAAATGCAATTTTCCAATTTATATGCAAAATTGCAGCAGGAGCATGAGCAGTTTTATGGCAAATTGGGTATCTAAATTGTTTGAAAAGTTTCCTGGTTTAAGTACCATCGTGTAACTTGAGAATTAACATCCCATTGAAATGAGACTCCATCTCTAAGCTTTTGTCGCAGTTGGTGATGGTATGATTTTTTACAGCTGTGCAGGCTTCACATTCGTTTACAGTGGCTCAGAACCTGTGCTGCAGGATCTAGTTTGGGTGCCAGTGGTCAGATCACTTTGCTAAACCTGTAGAAATGTCTACTGTATGTTTGTTTAGTGGGTCCTTGTGACCTGTGGGAAGAGACCAAACTCTTCACAGGATTGAAAAATCCAGGACCTGCATTACACAACTCAGGGAACCCAGGAGGAGGAAAGCTACAACAGTAGCTCAGAAGAGGGTGCTGATGGGAGCTCCCTAGGTATCCTGTCCAGCTTTGCAGGGCATGGGAGTGGTATTAGAGCTGCCATTGAACTACTGAAAAATTTAAAACAGAGGACGGCTGTCACTGGAATGCAAGATCCAAACAATACTGTGACTCACTGCTGTCCTTAGGAGCTGGCATTGTATCCTACCGCTAGAATTTGAAGTGCAGACAAACTTGATTTAAAAAAAAATAATTACATGAGATAGCAATTTACAGACAAAGGTCTTTGTATTCTGTTCTGACTATGAGTGATGATGTAAGAATGAATAATCTGAACAGTTTTAAGCTAGCTGCTAATAAATGAATTCAATTAACATAATAACAATGGCAAAAATAATAGACATTTTTATTACTGTGAAAATGCAATGCATAGTAAATATTTCACTTAACTACATTTACAACTAAAAATAGCTTTTGCAATTCGGATTTTTGAATGTTTTATTCTATTCATGATGTATTTTGTATTTTCCTGAACATTTAAAATGGGTATATTTCAAAAGGATCTTTCCTTTTTAGATTACAGGCCTGATAATAGTTTCCACAGAAGTGAATCATCCTTATAAATAAAAGACAAGTTTATTATTCAATTTTTTAAAAAATATGCTGACTAAGCTGGAAATCAGGAGTAATCAATATGATATTTCAGTACAAAAATAAATCACTTGTCATGTGATAGGTGCATTTATTTATTGCTATCCCTGTCCAGTGTTATATTCTTGAGGAGATGCTAAATGAATATTTGGTGTGACCAAAAATGCTTCATGTATTCACTATTATTATGAGAATAATAACACACATTGATAAGTGTGACCGGGTGTTACTTATCAAGATTAATCCTGTAGTTAGTGATACTTTCAAACACTGTCAGCATAGGAATGGTTTAAAGTGCAGACATCACTAAGTGCAATGAAAGGAGAATGGGAATATTTGATAAGCATACTTAGATATATTTGACACTCATCTACAAAGTGCTACTTCCAAGTGGTGTCCGAATGCTAATGAATTACTCATTGTAGTGTCTAAGGGTACCAAGTAACCATTTTTACAAATGGGAAAACAAAGGTAATCCATTCCCAGTGTGTCCTGGTAACACTAGGATGGATGGCATCCACTGTGAACCAGGTGCCGAGGTTCCAGCTGGAGTTGAGGCGGCAGAGGCATCGGCATTTCTGGAATCACCACAGAAGCCACAGTCAGCTGCTGCTTGTTACTGCCTCATCTTAGGTTCAGATATTCATGTCTCTGGGCAGATGACAGCTCCCATCAGATGCTACCAGTCATTAAGAATAACACTGTACAGTGAAATGTCTTTCTCAATCTGAGGGTTGCCATAAGTGAAGCTTTTTGGATAAGATTAGGATACTTATTGAATCTGCTTTTTTTTCTTTCACTTTAGTACAACTTTTTAAGATTTCATGCCTTAGACAAAAAAGTGGCAAGAAGGGTTAATGCTTTTTTCTGGATTGATTCTATGATGATTTAAATAATGATGGAAGTAGGTTCCAGTTTCAATTAATGGTAATTCATACAGAATGATCTACATTCTGTAGATGTTCTAAATGTAGAGCTAATAGCTACACTTTTTGTACTGCTTGTACTATGCTTGATGCTCAGCATAGTCCTATTCTTCTATTGCTGACATTCCCCCTCTTTCTTCTAATAATTTGTTTTCAGGGTGCCCTCTGATCTAAAATGCATCTTGGGGGATTGTTTTCCTTTGCTAGAAATTGGAATCTCTTCCTGCAGTTTGCATTCGCAGAGGTGTTAATTTGCAGCTCTTCTGCTGCTTTGTGCAATTCTTTCTGTAACAAAAACATCTTTGACAGCAGTTAGAAGCAAGTTATTAAAGGAATAAAAATCAATACACAGAAACCTCTTGGAGGATTTTTCAGGTTGGCTGCCTGAAGATAAGCATTGACATCCCCTCATGTGGTGATTTTCAGAGGCACTGACCAAAAAAAAGGCAGCAGAGCTGCCAGTGATCCTCACCTCCCTGCAGCACTTCATCTTAAACCCTGGCTTGGCACTCTAATGCCAGATGTGCAACTGTTGCATCTTGGAAAAGGAAGCAGTGACTTCTACATGAAGTTCATTTGCTTTGCCAGTGGCTGGGGGTTTTGTTTAGATTGTTTTAAAGCCACATTGAAGGTCTTACTGAATCAGTGTGAACGATTTCTGCCTAACCTGTGGCATTTACCTCATGGGTACACATAATTTCTGTAGCATTGCTCCTGAAGCATCTTCCTGCCTTCTTCTCAGGACAGTCATAAAGATGCATCCTGTGGAGGAGATTGGAAATGCACCTCTCAGCAGGAACCTGCTGGAGGTTTCCATATTGCTGTTTTAATTTGAGTCAGTAGTGCATTTCTGAATCAAGCTCTCCCACTCAACCTCAGCTGCAGGGCCTGCTCAGAGCCAGGGCCCAGTCCTGCAGTGCACGTGCTGGATTTGTTTTGGGTGAAAAGTAGTTGGGAGAGCTTTCAGGAGCAGATCTGCTGTGCTGTGGTTGTTAATGGGTGTTGAGTCCAGGGATCTGCCCAGAGCCAGTCCCATGAGAGCAGGCCCACTCACCCCAGTAAATCCCAACAGCCAAAAGCCGTGAAATGCATATGGTGTGCAGCACCAGTTGTGCTCTCTGTGCTATGATCTCATGTGCGCGACAGAGCTAAGATGTGTGTGACAGATCAGGATCCTCCAATGCCAAGAAAGACTGTGCCTGCTGAACACTTCACTGACGGTGCTGAAAAACAAATCTTTCATGCAGCTCCCATCACAGTTGGTGCTGAGCCTAACAGAAATATTTTGTAAACTAAAACCTTTGTGTTAAAATATGCAAAAAGAAATCCCTCATCTTTGTATTTGCAGTGTGTTTTGTCGAAAGCATTTGTGCAGATGTCAAATTTGAGTATATGACTTATTTATGCACTGGTATGGTATGTGACACTGAGGGTGCCAGCATATCATGACAAGTAAACAAGCTGTCTGCAAATATATAAGGATGGAGTCATGCCCTTAAGGTTCAGGATAATTTTTTAAAAACCATAAATATATGCATGTGCTGTTTGCTTCTCCTACTTGATCCCCATTTTTGGAGAGAGATAAGAAACAGTATCTGCAGCTAAAATCCTGACAAGAAACAGTATCTGCAGCTAAAATCCTGACAAACTGCTGTGGAGTATGTGTGTGCACACCAGCTGTTGGTTGTTTTTATTATTTTTTGTGTTTTTACTTAAACACCAAACAATGTCATGCTAGGTCATTCCAGTTGCTTCCATGTGCCATCCTTCCAAAATCATAGCCCTCCACCTGGGAAACAGTTATTGAGGCAGGAAATGATGCTGCCTCCCCTCCCCATGGTCATCATCCAGCACAGGGGTGGGAGCAGTCTGCACTCATGTCACCTGATGTAAGAGCTCAGGCTAGGATCCCACTGTACACGTTGCCTGGCACAGAGGACCTTTTCTTTTGATTGCACTCCATTGCCCTATTACAGACTTTTTCTTCAGATAGAGCAAACTGATTTTGAAGGTAACGGTGTGGAAAATATTACAACAGTGCCCAGGAGACAGGACATCTCAGAAAGAAGCTGATGTCTGTCTTCATCTTGTGTACGGGCTTTCTGGTCCGTTTTTAGCTATCTGCACAGCAGCAGAGGTTCTCAAGTCCAGCATCCAACAAGGAAAAAGCATCCAGCTAGTTGTGAGACTGTGCTTAAGCCGTTGGACCAACATCACAAAATTACTCTGTTGCACCCTTAGTTCTGTGGGGCTTTTTAACTCTTGATTTAACAACTTTTAACTTTTGTAATTTTTCCATTTGGAGTGTGTATAATTTTATGAAGTACACTTTGTATCAGAAAATCATCCCCATGATTCTGAAATATCACCCTTCACTGTGTTATTACATAGTGATTCTTATATGCTAAAAAATACAAACTATCAGTGTAGAATCATTGAGGTTGTAAAAGCCCTCTAAGATCAAGTCCATCCACTAACTCAGCACTGCCAAGCCCACTGCTAAATCGTGTCCTCAAGTGCCACATCTACATGTCTTCTTAAATACTTCCAGGGACACAGTAAGCCATTTAGATCGAGAACCTGCAGAAACTTTCTACCTTCTACTCCATAATAATTGTTTATGGAATTACTCTATCTGAATGACTAATGATCTGTTAAATATCTAATATCACAAGTACTTAATGTATCTTCAAAGTAATCTGGTTTTGGACACAGTGCATGTTCACTGTTTTTGTAATTGCACACATCAGAAGTCTGATATGAGAAGTATGTTAGATGTCACATTTACTCCAGATACAACGAAAGATTCATTGAAATTGAGTCTCAGATTCCTGTCATCTAAGATATGAAGCTGTTCCGGCATCACAACTTGAAAGAATCAAATTTGAGCAGGGTGGCCAATGAAAGGTTTTGAGGAAAGCTGAGGTACATCCTGGCAAGTGAGCTGGACAGGTCAGAAAGAAGCTGCGGTAACCCTGTCACACTGTGTGTGGTTTTGGATGTGATATAACTCTTACGACCTGTTGAAGAGAAAAAGCAAGAGCATCTATCTGAGTACATCTATCTGAGAACAGTAAAAGACAAATAGGTAGAGCTTGAGATCTATATCAGCCTTTTAACTGACATTTTATAGACCTGGAGGAATATCAGTAGGCAAGAGAGGATGCCAAGGCCGAATGTAGGTCACTTAGTGGATCATGGAGCTTCAGAACAACAGAACAAGGGTCCATCCTACTCTGGAGCTGCTATATTCTTGTGAATCAGCAGTTTACTCTGAAAGGTTTCCAGGAACAAAAATCTTTTCTTTGTAATGTGATTTTTCAATAACATGAAAGAAGAGAGTGACAGTTTTCCTACCGGTTCCTGCTGCTGACATTGCAAGCTGCGAATGTTCCCCGAGCAGTGCATCCCCTCCAGCAGAGACCACCTGTAGCCTTGCCAGAGGGGAACTGGAACTGTTCCCTCAGACAGCTCAATTTCTCCAGTCCCAGTGATTCCTAGAGTGTTTCAAACATCGGATTTTACTCCAGTGGAAGTTAGTTTGTTTTATGCCTCAGACTACTAAACCTCAGATAGGGAAAAATACTACAAAGTAATTAAAAATAAAAAAAAGAGAGAGAAAATAATTAACGGGTGTAAATTGAAAAGTTACTTGTGCATAATTCTTTCCTTTACACTGTCATGGACATGGGAAATATTCGTATGAGCTGTACCAAATTCTTTCTGCAGCAACGTCCTGTTTTACAGCCAGAGTAGCAGAATTCCTGTGCCTTGCCCACCTCTGCTGCACTAGTAGTGGGGTAGCTATAGCAGCCCACACTGGGGCAGGGATTGTGACATATGAATACACTGATTTTTACAGTGTTCCTTCTTACGTTGTATGAATGTGTGTGTTAATGTTTCTTCTTCCACTAATTGTGCTAATTTTCCTTTTGCCTGTCAGTGGGGAGAACTCATCTGTTTTGCACTATGGCCATGCCGGAGCCCCAAATGATAAGACTATTGAAGATGGAGACTTGTGGTAAGTAAAGGTTAGAGTTTGCTTGGTTTTTTTGATTTTTTAGGGGTTTTTGCTTGTGCTGTTTCCATACAGGAATTGCCTATACTCTAAGAAAAAGAATAGCTGCATAATGATAAAAAGTCTAAATCTTTAAAATAGAAGGTAACTTTGTATGCCAGACTATTCTGGTTTCTTCCAAAGGTCCTGTACACCTGCATCTTCAGTTGAAAGGGAGAAAGAGATGCTGTTTCAAACACTTCTGGGCCAGAGGCCCTTAGAATTTAGTTTTAAAAATGTCTGTATTCTAAGTACAAAGGCAGTTGCAAAATTTGGCATCTGAATTTGCTCTTGAACCTCGGATCCAAACCTCAGCTCTGGTCATGGGGTGGAGGATCACAAGAGTGTTGGCTACTTTTACAGAATCGCATCAAATTGCAGAATGGATTAGATCTTACAAATACCTACATGTACGCAGACACCCCGACATGAAAGTAGGCATTAGAATGTGTGAAGAGATCAAACTCAGTTCAGGTTAGGGCAGGGGGTTTCTAGTTCTGTGTTGTGCCAAAAAATTTCTGTAAAGAGTTTATTGATGTGTAATACAGCTACAAATACCATAAAGTTTTCTTTACGTGTACTACCTGTCTACGTACTTTGCAGTATTACTGAAAGTAAAAGCAGAGTGAATGAAAGCATCAAATACATTCCCATAAATTGAAAAACTGACCTATTTGTGTGATGTGTAATATATCAGATTATAACTTTTGTACTTCATCTCCAAAGACATGGGTCAAAAAGCCTTTGTTTATAAAAACGCAGAACTATTTTTGGAGAAGTTAATCATTGACATTCACTGGAGGAATAGTATTGAATTACCTTTGTAGCCTGTGCAAAAAGAGTGTAGGTATGTGTTTTCACAGTGAAATGTAAATGTATGAAGAAAAGCAAATTAATATTATTATCAATAAGCTCAAAACCTATTATTGAAAACAAATCTCCGAAGTTAAAAAATATGCCTTGTTGGTTAATGTTCCAGGCACATCTGCAGGTGCTACACAGTGAACTTATGGAATTACAATTAGATAATTTCTTTATAATACTGTAAAAACTCTCTTAAAAGCTTCTTGTATAATAGTTTATGTGTTATCTTAATCTGTGGTTAATAGCTTACTAAACCCATCAAATACTAACGTTAATTTATTGCAGAGCAATAGCTTTGATTTCTGATTATTTTGTGTTTGAGTAGATAGTATACTATGAGCATTTTTTGGTCAGGGAGGACACACCAACATAAAAGTGTTGCAGCTGTGTCATTCAGTTAAATTTAAAAAAAAAAGATGTGTAGTGAACAGGAAATCTCAGCATATATTACTGAGAGAAGATATGCCACAGTGCATTATGATATCCCTATTTAAAACTAAGGTCTTTAAAGGGTGAGGGAGACCTCAGGGTGAAGGGTATATGTAATAATCTTTCACTTTACAGTCTCCAAGGACAGTTTAGTGGGTGGCTGTAGTCCTTTCTAAACCACAAGAGCTCATACAAGACTCTTTGTAAACTCTGATTTCCTGCAGTACTGGCAAGGTCTTTAAAATATGTTTGGGTTTTATCAGCCTCAGATATCTGAATGTCAGGAAACCATAACCTACCAAATACATTGATCACTTCAGCATTTCAAAACTGCTGTGCAGCAGCCTGACCTCAACAAAGAGAACAAGGTTTAACAGAGTCTGGAATAACCTCTTGCTGAAACAGTCCAGTTGCACCTTGGTCTTGGTGAGAAGTTTTTCAGGTGCAGATGTGTGTCAGCAAAGTGTTGCCCCACATGCAAGAGCACCCACTGAGCTCTAGCTGCTGCCCTGATTTCCCACTTGCTGATACTCACAGAGCAGACTCTGCTCCACACCGTTTTCTTAGTTTTTTTCTCAAGGGAGAATAAAAAAAGAGTAAGAAAAAGTAGTTTAATTTCTGTGAAGACAATTTAAAAACACACTCATTTTCCACAGTTAAAAATAGTGTTTCAGAAAAAATCTTGATGTAGCATACATGAGCAGCATACAAATTCTGCCAAGTGGTTTCACTGTGTGACTTTATTAATGTCTAATTTGGGTGTAGATGGGTGGATGTGCGTACAGAGCAGGGCATTAAAATGACAGTGTGCTGATTTGTGTGTGTATGTTAGCATTCGTATACAGGCTTTCAACTAAGCTTTTTAATAGCTATGGGGAGCCCTCTGTCGGATAGTCTTAGGAAACCCTGAACGTAGGGGAAAAAAGTAGACTTGGTGAAAAAGAGGTATGAGTATTTTAAGGGTTATTTCTGTTTCTGCCAGTATTTCGGCATAAATTTAATTTAACTATTCGTACACTTACATGGAATAGAATTGGGAGATTGGGTACTTGGTATGATTTTTAATAAATTATTTGGTAGAATTTCATGTCTTTTTCTAAACATTACTTAGTGGATATGAATAACAGTCATGGGTTTTGCAGAAATGTGCTGCTCAGGTTTTTTATGTACAAAGCAGTGCAGTGCAGGAAGTATCATAAATAAGTCATCTAAGCACCTTATTATTAGAAAAAAATACATTTGGAAGACTAAGGCTTTTCTTCTGTGAAACGCTTGAGTGCACGCATTGTTTTCTCTTTTAAAAATGTAAGCAACAAGGATTTAATTGTATCAAAAGAAGATCATAGGCCAAAATACTTGTGCTATTGCATTTTTATATATTTTTTTCAGGCTGCTATTCTGACTTCCTCTTGAAAAGCTGTGGCAGGTTTAGAACAGCCTGGCTTTATGATGTTAATTTTTTAAAATTATCCTGTATCAAGTGGGTTTATTACTTCTGTAAGGAACTGGTATGGAATTGCATCTGATACTGCATCATAATCCACACTTTTCATAGGTACAGCTTCTGCACTAGAAGATCCCAGTGCAAAGCAAGAACTATCAAGGGAATTGTTAATACACACTGTCTTGCTAAGCAAGGCTATCCTTTTCAGTCTGTTAAATACTAAACTAGCTAACTAACACAAAGCACTATGATTGACAGAGAAAGAAACCAATATTTTTAGGGAAGTTTCAGTATTCAATAGGTACAGGCATTTAACTGGTATGGATATTATGGATATTAAAAGTAAATATTGCAATAGCAGTAAGTCAGTGTTTTGTATAAATGATTCATGTACTATAGCATTCTGTGGTGAACATTTAAATTGTATGATCAATGTGCTCTAAATCAAACACTTTTCCTAAGCAGGTGTCTTTTGTCTCTGGGGTCAGAAAGGTCATCCAGATAAACGGGTGGGCTGAGTCACCATTGTAGTCACTTGGTGTTTTTACTCGGTCTTAACTTTAAATACAATCTTCCACTTGGAATGTTGCAAATCACAGCTTGCAGTGATGATGTACAGCCCAGCTGTTCACAAATACTGGTTTTCTTCTGTCATCTTAAACCTCTAACAGCTTGGATTGAAACTGAGCCCTGGACTGAGTTTCACTGCATCCTTCCAGGTATTGCAATATTAATTGGATGTCAAGACCCCTTCTGTTTCTGTACTGAGGCTGTAACTCCATTTGGTAGTAGGGAAGGTGGAGTCATAAGCAAAAGTACTTGTTGTAGTTTGCAATCTCCTGCCTTGCACACAACAGGCTTCCAGCATTTTGGAAAACCAAAGGTCTTTCAAAGTTTGGTGAGGTGTAAAATGAAATTAAAAGCTGCTACTCAAGAAAACAATAACTGAAATAAGTTAAAGGAGTAGAGATCTGACTCCTATACGCACAAATCAAGAGCAAAAATCTGGAACTCCTGCTCATCAAATGGCATCCCCCATGTGGCTCGTTCTTCTGGATGTCTCATGGACAGTTTTGCTTTTGCTCACTCTGCAGAAAGATACTGCTTCAACGGTTAGAGAGCCCTTGTGGGAGGTGGAAACTCTGGTTTCAGCTCTCCTAAACTGATATCTAACTTTGGCTGGAAGTTATGACTTGATCCTGGGAAACAGCATCCAGAATAAGTTCAGTCAGAGCCAGTGTGCTTCTATGAAAAGCATTGTCTCAACAAATCAGCATCCACCATCTGGAAAATGAAAACTTCCTTAAAAATAGTGGATACTCCCTTGCATCCTCCGTTCTGTCTGTTGCCCCTGCCCTTCCAGTGCTGCAGTATGGAGTCACACCATGGCTGGGGAGACACTAAACATCAAAGCCACGTGCAGCAGAGGAAGCCTAGGGCAAAGCAAATGTCTCTGCTCACCTTTGTGGTCTGCTGGTTTGTTCTAGAAACCATCAAAGGCGTGAACCTGAAGTGTGTATTTTATGTTTTGATTTGAGAAGGTATTGAGTAAAATTAAGTTTATTGCATTCGATTTGCAGCCTGGTGGCTCATGCAGCCTGCCTTTGTGGGTTCCTGGCATTGCCACGTGCCAAACGCATGGCAGGAGTTGATTGTTCTGTTGCAGTAGATCAGCAGGGCTCCTGCTACATTTGGCAAATAGAAAATGCTTCTGTGATCTTAAAATAAAGATAGATTCTTCATGCCAGGGCTTACATTTAAATAATAGAAATGTAAGAAAATCATCCTGACCTCAGATGTAACTGAAGTAGATACAGCTATTACCTGAGGTGCTTCTCTGCAGGTGTCACGAGTTGCAGGTCTTGGTCATTTTATGGCATCTGACAAATGTATCTCAGTGAAAATTCAGCATGTAGTAAGCAACTCTCATTGGCAGGTTCACTGACTTTCAAGCACTTAATGACATTTTTGGGAGTTAATAGGTCCATTTTGGCTTTGAAAAAGAATGAAAATAATTGTCTGTTTTGCTGCAAAACCAGCATTTTTAACATTTTGAAATATCCTCCTAAGTGACAGTGTTAATGAACAGCAGACCCTGAGACTGCACAGGGTCTGCTCCACGCCCCTGAGGAGCACAGGCACTCTGGTGCCTTCACCTGCAGGGCCAGGGCCTGGTGCAGCACTGGCAGCTGGAAGGAGGACACTGGTCCTCACTGAAGCCAGGGCCAGACTCTAATTTATTAAGAGGGCTTGGGTGAAAGCACAAATAAGGGGAGTACAACCAGCATCAACTGCTTGGGAAGTGCAGCAGACCTAAGAGAGAATCCATTAACCTTGTATTCACAGTGGGACTATCTATTATTATATGAAACAAAACTAGCTTTAGAAGTTTAAATAGAAGCGGGTTGGAACATCAGATGATGTCTTTCATTTTATTTCATTGTTTTCTTTTAACAATCTCATAATTGCTTGTTACTTATTTCATTGAACTACTTTATTGATTTCAGTGACAGCATTGGGCAGAGTACAGTATCCTTGGTGAAACAAAATATCTCCCATTACAAAAGCTCACTGATGTTTCCATGAGATGCCATCACTGCTGTGGATGACAAGTTTTACCTGGAAAAAGTTTTGTTGCTTTCAGGTACCAGAAAGCGTTGTTTTGTGTCGCAAAACCAAATACATCTGTCATAAAAGTACAATCTTAGCATAATGTTAAATTATCTAAATGTGTCTTAGCTGTATCAACAAGCACTGTTATTTGCTTAGTCAAATAATAGAGCTGGGGATATGGAAAGCTGTCTAGTATTGCAAAAAGATTTTATCTGAATAGGTTAACTCTGAGGCAAATTTTTGTTTATATTTCATTCCTTAATATTCCAGTGCGAATTTAAGGCATCAGAATAATACTGACAGCAGAGGGCACTAAAATAAGTGCTGTGGAAGGAGGCGAGGTTTGCCCCAAGTTTTCATATTGGTAACATACTGTACTTGCCAGAGCAAACACATGGCAGCCTTCCGGGAGCTCTGCATTTACATGTATGTGTTCCCCTCAAGTTGTCAAACTCGGGTCTGTTTCCTTCCATTTGGCACTTGTATGTAGCTTTTAATGTTTTCTTTTTATTATTACTTGTGGTGGTCTCAAAAGATCCTTCTAGCACCTCTCCTGCTGTCATTTCAGAAGTTTTGTTCATCTAGCACCTCTCCTGCTGTCATTTCAGAAGTTTTGTTCATCACAGGGAGTTTTTCCTAACTCTAGGTGTGGGTAGTTGTGAAAGGTTGTTCTGGGTGAAGCAGAGAGGGAAGATGCTGAGTGCTTGGGGCTTTTTATTTTTAATAACTCAAAAGAGAAAAGAACAGTTTTCAGGCTCCCTGGCGTGGCTGGTCACTCCAAGGTGTATGAAGAAGGAGGTTTAGGCCAGGTATCAGGGAAAGGTTCTTCCCCCAGAGGGTGCTGGGGCACTGAACAGGCTCCCCGGGGAATGGGATTGTTGGGGTGGGATCCAGGGTGGGATTGTTGGGGTGTCTGTGCAGGACCAGGAGTTGGACTGGATGATCCTTGTAGGTCCCTTCCAACTCAGCATATTCTGTGATTGTGTGAAGATTATCACAAAAGAAAGTTGCTTCTTGCAAGAGCTGGCCAGATTCAGTTGTTCATGACTAAGCCTTCTATTAGCTAAAATAAAAGTTACTTTGCTAATTTTCACTCTTTGACCTCAAAGCATAATATTCAGTTTTCTATAATCAAAAGATTTGTCATTTCATGTATAATCCATGTGTATTTATCTTATATTTATGCACACACTATAAATGTGCAGTGTACATATTGCATTGAAACTATATCAGCATATTTATCTTAATGTTATATAGTGTTATTTGTAGGAAGTGCACTATTTTCTTTTTTGCAGGAATGAGTAAGTGTATAATATAAAAGGACTTTCTGTGAGTACTGAGCAGCTATCATTTATTTCAGGAAAGTATTGGAAGATTTTCAATAATTCAGCAAAAGATTTAGGTGAGCTTAAAAAAAGTAAACCACAAAAGATGATCAAAGTTTGCTGTGACTCTTCTCCAAACCCTTTCCTGGAATTCTCAGTATTTTATGGAGTTTTATGATACTAAGGCCAACCGAGAACCAAAATTCATTTGTCCAGGTGGGGGCAATGTTGCACTTAAAAAGCAGGAACTGATCCTCTTTTTCCATCAGCTAAAAGAAGTCCTTCCTTTTCCACCTGAAGTCCCTCAGTGTCTGCAATTAAAACCATCCATCCTACAGTACAAAATATTGTATTTATAACTTCTTGAAAGCACTGCTTTTAAGATCTCAGGATGTTAATGTGTCACATGTAAATGCTCAACTATTTTATGTGGGTGAGACTAGTATTTTCATTTGGCCTTGTGCACTTTTATGCATTTTGAAGTTCAGTGCTGTAATAATATGGAAAAATTATGGTTAGCTTTAACTTTTCAGTCTGCAGTTTTGAAACAGCTTGTTGGTAGTAATGATTCTGTTTCTAATAATAATACAAAGTACATTGCTACTACTTACTGGTTGATTGCAAAATCAACTGGCTATCCATTTCTGAAATAATTCCTTTGGCTTGATTCCTCTGGTTTGATTAATATTTACTGTTTTCATCAAGTATAGGTATTTTTCATTTTGTTGTACCTATGGACTCTATTAATTTTATGCTAATTCAGAAAAGTTGAATTTGATTAAAAATAGAGAAAGGTGTTTGCTAGAATTAACAATGATTTTGCTGTAATTGAATGTATTCTGTTAGTACTGGTTAATTCAGGCTGTGAGGTTGCTTACTGTCAGAAAGGTATAAGCCTTTTAACCAAAGCCCAGATCACTAAGTATTGGAAGTGTGTTTGCTGTAACAAATTTTAGCTTTCCTTTAAGTGCTCTATGATGGTCTGCCGCTTAGTATTTGCTGTCTATAATGTATGTGAAATGTCTTTTTAATTGTCAGCTGTGAGTTTTATCTGTCATAGTTTTAGCTTAGCATTCCCAGCATATTCTGGAAAAAACTGGCTGATGTTGGATTGATTTGACTAGAGTGTTCATCTTGTCGAAGAAAACAAGCAGGATAAAGCCTAGTCTCTTTTTTTGGAGTGTTTAATTTAATATGGATCGTTTGTAAATGCTGTTTAGTGTAATCTGTTTTTTATGGTAGTCTTTAATACAGATACATGTGACGTATGATAGAAGTACTCTTGATAGATTTGGCTTGTGTTGGATAAAATTCAGTAGCAAAATCTTTCTCATTGGTGTGGGGAACTCAATGGTGTAGGTCAAAATACAATGTTAGTGGGAGTCTGCCTGGCTTTTAAACCACTGTATGGCTCAGAGGGAAGGTACAGTTAGTCCCCAACACAACTTCTGTGTGTTCCCCCTGAACCAGATGTAATTCCCAGTCCTTGTCTTCAGGTCCATGTTGGTCTTCTCTTGTGTCTGTCCAGAGGATCTCTTGTTACCTCACAGTAGAGGCACAGTCTGGCAGAGCCTCAGGAGGAGTCCTCCTGGTGTGGTGCTGCTCCACACCTGGGCTGAGCCTGTTGTGGTCTTCAAGGCAGGAGTATTTCTAATTGCAGTTGCACATTGCAGTGCTGTACTTTCACTTTAGGTGCTACCATGAAGAGTGGGTGTTTCTTTCAAATAGGAAGGAAGTGTTCTAGTGGAAAAATAACATGCTCAGCTGGGGAGCGGGAATTCTCCTTTTTGAAAATACTAGTTGCTACCTTCACTGCTGTGCACTTGGCTTGAACATTTGGGCATATCCATGGAAAGGCTAGCAACTGTCTTCTGAGGGATTTTTCATTCAGTTGTCAGCTTCTGTAGAGTGTTCTAAAACTCCTGTCTGGTGTGCTCCGTTTGAGAAATGGTAATTTGGAGGTTGCTTGAACAATCACCAAAAAAACATAGAGTGTCTAAAAAATTAAGTGAACCAGTGACATTGGACACTGGCCCAGTTTTCATCATGGAAAGACATTGGAAGTTAGCATTTGACTTTCATGGACACGTGTGTTTGGGCATGCACATACACACATAAGAAAACTTGACAACATTTACAGTAAAATCACTAAGTAAGGTCTGACACTTCACCTTTTCATGTGATCTCTGATGGTTGTTTGTGAAGGCTGGGCAACACAGGTCAGAGTGTCCAGAAATAACTGCTAAAAGCTAGTTCTGAATGTCAGCATCCAAGAATTGTGGCCTGTATTAGAAGTATCAAACTTTTACAGTTCACTTTCAGTAAGTACCTTCCACTTCTCAGTAGGTGTCTAGAAATGGACTGGTTTAGTTAACTGCAAAAGTTATTCTTGACTCCAGGAGGGCTGATGACCAAAACCCGGCTTTAAACCACTGAGCCAAACCTGGCTTCAAGACAGAGCCAGTAAAAGGTCCTTGTCTGCCATGTCAGATGGAAGCTGGTCACAGCAAGGCCTCTCTTAAAAATACCCTTCCTGAGCATGGTAGGACTATATACTGTCCCAATTCTCTCTTGGGGTTTGTGGTGTTACCTTATCTGTTGTTGCTTTTTTAATTCATAACTCTTGGTTAGTCAAGATGCAAGTGTATGAAAAAGTATGTGTCACTTAACTCTCTGTTTTTTTCCTTGTGATATCATTTACAATAATTCATTCTTGTCGTCTGATATTAAACCACCCTATTTCCAAATCACTTGGCCTGTTTCCAAAATGTATCTCATAGAAATACTGATACCTAGTTCCCTTAAGCTTGAAATTGCTAGAAGTGTTTAACCAAACAAATGGTTGGATTTTGTTAGTGTGTGAATACTTAAGGATTTAATTGCTGCATAAGTGTAAAGCACCGAGTGCACTCTGTGAACTCGGAGCAGAATATGCTGAGATCACGCAACATAAATCTCCAGCTGGGACTGACTTGCTTTTATTGCAATAAGAGGAGGAAAAGACTGTGTGTACCTTTATTCCTGCTGTCCTAGGACTGGCTGGCACCAGTTCATCTGTGTGTCTGCTTATAGGTGTGTTGGTTAATAATGGCTCAAATCCCTAAAACATCAGTAAATGTTGCTGTGTAAAGTGCCTCAGTATTCATACCTGTTAAACCTGAGGTGCGAGGAGGGCACGGTAAGATAGGGCAGTACCTGTTTTCTAATTGCTAGTCTTGCAAACCCACCCAGGGGAGCCAAAGATTTTGTCCTGAGAACAGACTGAGGAGGACGTGGGTTGGAGGCAGGTGATGCTCAATACAACACTGTGTTGGGGTGAATTGCACAAGGACATCCACCTGGGTTTCACCCCAGTCATCACTCTGCCACATTAACAGCAGAAGAGTAATTATTGTATAACTGTTGTGAGGAGATCCAGTTCTGAGTGTACAGATCTAGCAGATCTGTAGAGCAGGAAGGTGACAGCTTTATGTGTTAGCTCATGGGAGTAGCTGTAGGCTTCCTGAAAAATGCCTGCGAGAGCTTGTCTTTGGGTTGGGTTGGTGGTTGGATCATAACAATTCATACACATAGCTCAGATATCCCAAATAAAGTATTGCTTCCCATTGTGATATTGGCCATAATTTGCTTCATTGCCTGGCAGTTTCAAATTATTTGGCAATAAAAGTGTCAGCAAGCCTATAAAAGAAAAACACATGCTTAAAGGAAGATGATGCTTTATTTTTAAAAAATGGTCTACGGTGACTTTTTGAAGAAAACAACCATGACTCTTTATGGTCCTTTATAGTCTTTACAGTGTTCAAATCTAAAGTGTTACGCAAAGCGTTTCATGATGCTTCACAGTCAGAGGTTAAGAAAGCTAAAATCAGTATCAAAATGCATAGTTTTTTCTTGGCTTGAAAGCAAAAAATGTGATTATAAATCTGCATTTTGTGGTGCCAATATTCTGTGAAAGTAAAACAGCCATGTCTTACTCATCTGTTTTGTTTCAGAGGGACAAGGAGGGGGAAAGAGCTTTTGTGCATCATGTTGTGTTTTGGTTCCAGTATTGACTTACAAGCCTGCATTCACTTTAAAATTGGATTGGAAATATTTCCTCCAAACTTCCCTCCTGGGTTCCTGCATGGGGAACAGAACCCCTGTTGAGTCATACATGGAAGTCGTCCCCCTGCAGGGACCTGCTGGGAAGGGCTGAGGAGTGCCTCTGAGGAGGGGCATGTCCAGCCAAGCCTTTCTGCAAGGCTGTGGCATGTCACACACATTTCTCCTTCTTTTTGACTATGGTACTGGTTTATGTGCAAAATTATTTAAACTTGTGTGTTTAGATTTTTCCCTGTGAAGGGAATTAAATGTTCTTAATCATTTTTGATGGTGACATATAAAGCAGACAGAAGGCAACTTGTTTTCTGATACTGTTGGCTAATGTTGGATTACTGGTGCATAAGCAAGGCATTCCGTCAGTAGAGCAACTGATGGGTTATCTGATTTTTCTTATACTTTGCATTGTTCGGTCTTAGTTAGTAATGGTTACAGTATTTTGCAATATGTTTTGTAGGGAGGATTATGTATACACACAGGACTGAAGCCTCCATTAGAAGAGCTATGCCCCTACTTCCAAGAAGTTTGGATTGTTTTTGCTATGCATCTTACTTATGGTATAGCATTCTAGTCGTTCTAGAAGATACATTGAAACAGTAGCATGGAATTTTTAGGGGGTTCTCAGGTCTTCTGACTGTTATATCTGCTTTATACATCATGCACTTTTCACCCTGAAATGAGGGGTTTTTTTGCTTTTGCTCACAACAAAATGATGCAAAGCAAGATGAGCTTCTTTCTCAGAAGGTTATGAAAGAGATTGAGCTGACCTCCTCAGCTTCAACCTAAATCAATGAGAAGTTTGACATGTAACCAAGTGCCTCTCTTTGGTCAGCAGTACTCCCTTCTCTATTCACCATCCCTTTCAAATGCCTCATAAACCTGACAGCCTCAGACACATCCTCTCATTGAAATCAGCAATTTTCAGTTGCATTCTTACTGAAAAGGATACGGCGAAAGGGTTGTTTTAGAATGAAATTTTTCATCATTCAGCAGAAAACTGAATTCACAGTTAAGTTTTGTTACATAAAGTGTATATGCAGTGTATATGTAATGGCAACACATGCAGTCTGCTAGATGTGTAGCACTTAATTTATTTAAAAGGGAATAATAATTGTTTTTTTGAGAATGTTTATTATATTATTGCATATCTTAATCTGTTTTAAACAGCTCTTAAGAAGTAAGCCATAGATCAAGATGCCTTTAAGGCCTATTTTCATTTATGCATTTAATTTGTTTATATTGCTGCTACATTTGATAACAGTCCAAATAACATTAAGTAGTTGTTCCTGTATGAGACCCTTTTAAGACTACACTATCAGACAGGTAATTTTGTATGTGCAGTTGAGAACAAACTAGAATGCACTAATAATATCTTTTTTACTAGCAATTTGCCATCTAATTTCAGGGTAAAATAAATGTATGTTTTATAAGGATCCTTCTTTTACAATTTTTTTTGCTGGTTAGTCAACAGAAGATAGTAGGTGTCATTCATTTTATTTGATGTAAATGTGCTTCACCACTTATTTTGCCTGGCAAGCAAATACACAAACTGGGATCTTCTCAGGCTCCCATTATTTTCTCAGTATAACTACAATATTTGGGCTATTTCCATGTCTTGGGCAACATTTTAGCTAACGGATGTGTTCCCAACTGAAGTTAAATGGAAGAGAATTCCTGATAAGAGCCAAAATATCTCCCAGATGTCCCATTTGGTTTGGACGCTTTCTTATTGAAGCATAAAGGCTGAATGGTGTGTTGTGATCTGTGGTAGAATTTGAAAGATCATCTTCCTTCATGTCTCCTCTTGTCTGGAAGCCAAGAGACCTGAACAAATGGTGCTTCCTAGCTTGTGAGCCTTGTTTTGGTGTACCATCACCTTTGTGATATTTTTTTTCCTTTACTCACTTCTCCAGTGCTCAGAAATTATTTAACAGCCACTGAGTGATAAATGGGTTTGAGAAAATGCTGATAATTTTAAGGGTAAAGTCATAGCTAAAATTCTGCTTCTGGTAAGTTCAGAAAAACTACTTTGCAGGTAAAATATACAATAAAATATACATGCATCGTAACTTCCAGTAGACATGTACAGGGAGTTTGCAAATTTAGTCACAACTTTACTCTCACTGTGCTGAATGGGCATTTACACTTGTAAATGCAACAGAGTTAGGCTGCAGAACTGCTGCAGATCCCACAAAGCGTCTTGAAACTTGATTTGTGATTTTGAAAGGGTCAGTCTGGGATGAGTTCAAAGATTTAGAACTGATCTGTTTCTTGTTGGCATGCTACAGCATGTAGCAGCTTCTTCCATGATTCTCAGTTGCTGCAATTACTTTCCTATATCCGTAGATTGTTTTATGTGCATCTTTTGTTATTTTTAGAAGCAAGTCTTACCATAAAACCAAAATTTAGGCAGTGTTGATGGGGTTTCTGATTTTGAGGTTTGGCCAGGCTGGCTTACAGTTTCTATGTTGGTGTCCAATCATGGTTTTTTCACCCGTGGATCATGGATCTGACATTTGCTCCTCTTTTGTTTGTTTTTTCAACTAGCAACTTTCTGGATTAACATTCTATATTTTGTATTTCAGTGAATGTATGTAGTATTTGTATTAGCTCAATATGTACACAGGTAACTTTGCAGTTCTCTCTGTAGCACTCTCTTAAGGAGTCTGCTGCTGTAGCTTTAAGCCTCATGCAGCTCTGCAGCTGCAGCCAGCTGGGCTGTTCCTGATGTTCCGGTCCTGCAAGTCTCAGGACTGAACTTTGCCCAGTTTGGGGAGGCTGGTGAGGACTTCAAGCAGAGCTTGCACCCAGTGCAGAGATTTGTTCATGGAGGAAATTGTAGGGTGGATTTTAAAAGTTCTTGGAGTAAATCTTCATGAGTATGTGTCTGTGCAATGCAGCAAGAAGAGTCCCAGCCCTCCTGAAATATTCTTTAGTTTTATTATGATTGCATTTGTTTACTCACTGTCCATTGCTTTCAGTACCAGTTATGTTGGAAATGGTGATCAGCTACAGCTGAGTGTGATAGCACTTTTGCATCAGCTTATATTTATCCTCACCTGATCACATATGGTGGTTGAGGACAGAGCTACACTGCATAGTTCTGCTAGTTACTGCTGTAAATACGTCTTAGTGGCAGAGGGTGCTCCAGTGGTGTGCCCTGCCTTCTGCTTATGCTAACTGACCCTGTGATGAAAGAGCAGCAAGCAGAGGAAAACTCCAAGGTTTTCAAATACAGTGAAGGAAAATCATATTTTTTTATGGTGATTAGCCTCTCATATTGTTGTTTGGGGTTGTTGGAAGAAGACTTAAATTCACGGATTTCAAATCTGACTCATTACCATAGAAATCAGGAGGTCACACAAATACTGTGTCGAGTCTTATATGTAAAATGTGCCTTCTTGTAATCAATATATGATGAACCAAGGGGGTTATTTGCTCAAGTGTTGCCTGGTCCAGATGGTTATTTGCTGATTTCTGAGCCTGCTGAAAGCAGTGAAATGCCTTATCAAATACGCTTGAGAAGCATAGTACTGCAAATGTCTAGCATGATGCTCACAAGGGTTAGAGTCCCACTTGCTATTCTTGTAGATCGATTTCTGGCAGCTGAGCCAGAATCAATGGTGAGTCATTGATTCATGTATAGAATAAATATGCTTCTCAAGGAGTAAGCAAGTTTTTTTGTCCCCATAAAAGAAAACATTTAATAATTTCTTTCTTCTGCCTCTTATGCAGAGAACTGTACTGTGTACTTTTATGGTTGGATTTTTCCATAATCCGTGTTACATTAACATTTCTTTTTTAAGTGGGATTCTGTTTGGGATGTTGGATGCTGTATGTGGTGCTACCACTTCTCAGGAAAAAAAAAAGGATATGTTTTTTCTTCTGAGAAGAAGCCCTAGAAACTGGAGCTGAGGAGCTTGATGTGGATTCTTCGTGTACTTTTATCTTCCTTCCTGTGCTCTCTGAGCATTTTCATCCTGGACCAGCACAGCCCCTGAGGGTGTCCATTTAAGCCATATGGAATACAGATACCCTTCTGCCAGGAGATTCCAAGGGATTGTTGTCCCATTTTACTTAGAACAGTGTTCAAGTAGTGATTATATGGTGAACTACCAAAATGCAGCTGATTTTAAGTGCAGAGCAAGAAAAGGTCCACTATGTTCTACTATTTCTTTGGAACTAAATTTTCATTTCTTTTCCGTGTGTTTCCTTTTTAGCCTGTTTGATATGGGAGGAGAGTATTACTGCTATGGCTCTGACATCACCTGCACCTTCCCTGCCAATGGAAAGTTCACTGCTGACCAGAGGGCTGTCTATGAGGCAGTGCTGAAGGCATCACGGGCAGTGATGAAAGCAGTCAAGCCAGGTAAAACATCAATGCCTGTCAGCAGAAATTAAGAGGTTTGGTGGCAGCATTCAGGCTGTCAAGTCAATTATGTTTTCATTTTAAAAAGCGCTGGAGAGGAACAAGATGATAAAATTAATTTCCATGATTAAGCAGCTCCTAATATATAGAGGTAGGACACACAACATTTTCCATACACTTTTAAAGACATAATATTGAAAAAAACTATTAACACGATTAATATGATATTTTAATCTATTTTTTTTCTTTTCATGTAATTCATCTAAAGATGACAGTTGTTCCTCTGATGTGTCTTTACACTGACAGCCATCTTTTCAGGAAGTTTAGGCCAAATGCTGAAGTCAGAATTCGAGTGAGCATGTGTTGTGCTTCAGTTTGTTTCAGGCATTTTCTGTATTTTATGTATAAGCACAATAGAAATCTCCTGTTGAAAAAGAGGATGAAGTGTGCATCTTTGGGAAGGATAATTAGCCTTTAAAAGCTTTCAAAAGCACTGGCTATTGGGTACTTCATGGTATGTCTTTAAATTGCAAGCAAACTGATTCATCAAATACACATTTTCATTTGAAACAACTGTCTGGCTTAGTGAACGCCTTATTTTTCTCTGATTCTGCTGTCAGGCCAGCAGATAAATGTTTTAGAGCTAACTGCTGCTGTGATTTTGAGTATGTCACTGAGGAAGGTACTTGAGCATTTCTCAGTATTACTAATGGAACATCTTCGAGAAGAATGTACTCAGTGCACAAAGCACACTTATCCTTTAAATTTGCTGTATTAGTCTTCAGTCATCAGGCCTTGAGTGCATGTGCTTTCTGGATTGCCAGTCAGAACAGATGCAATTTTCCTTTTATGCAGGCTGGCAGCAGCACTATTTATATGAACAGCTTGGAACAGAGAAATAACACTTGACACTTATCTGCAAAATGAGACTAGATACTTTGCTATTTTAATAACAGCATGCATTCTTCATCATCTGCTGTTCCTCCCCTGAAGACTCTTGTCCCTATTCCTCTTCACAGTTTGCATAGCATTTCGGTGTCACCTTTAATTTCATGTAACATTTTTGGCAGTATTTTGTGCTAATAAGTTGCAGACTGTCTTCAGAGCTTGAGGTCTAATATGATGTTGTGCTCAGGATGCTGTAGAGAATTTTTCAGTTTGCTGAACAATTTATTTACAGTGTCAGAAAATAAGGACAAACTAAGTTGAGTATTTCTGAGAAGTAGTTGCACTGATCTTTTGCTAGCTTTGGGAGCTTGTGATTCACAGACACATCATTCTTAATCTCTGGCAGAAAAAGGGACTGAACTTTCTGTTCTTACTGTTGTTGTGCCTGTTTGGAAGACTGGTGCAAATACATTTACACTCTTCATGAGACTAGTTATAGTGAATTTTGTATCTACAGAAAATGTTCAGTGGACTGGTTTGTTGGTTTTGTTCCTTTTGTACTTCAGAGTACAATGAAATACAACCTGGACTCTTGAATTACAGATTCTGTTAGAGTCACATAACATGCAAAAATTTTCACCATTGAAAATGTCTGCTTTTTAGGTTCTTTTTAGGATCTCCTGGAAGACCAGAGTTCCAAAAAGGAAGAAATGGAAATGCTGACCTTTGCATGGTTGGTGTCACACATTTGTCAGGCTGCTGGGAAACCCCAGTGCCACTCAAGGAGCTGGTGCAAACTGATGCATTGTCACTGCTGCCTAGAGAGAGACATTTCAGCAGGAGAGGCTGCAGCCTCCTTCGACTCCTTAAACAAACTTCATTTGTGAGCTCCTTGATTAAAGCACTAGGATCTGCTCCTGGGGGATCCAGGTACTGTCACAGAGGGGAGCAGGACATTAGGTGAATTCAGCTCACATGTATGTCTTCTCCCTGTAATGCTTTGGGTTGCCAAAAGAAGAGGCAGAGGAGCTTGCAGGATTAGAGGCACTAAATTTGAAATCCAGATCCATCATGTTTTAGTGAGATTTTCTGGATTATGGAGCCCATGTTAATTTTGCTGTTATTTTTGTTAGTCTTCGTTTCCCAGAGTTCCTAAGATCAAAGCCAGCCAAGTGACTGGTCAGGTGGCAGGAGCCATTCCTGGGGCAGGCTGAGCAGAGAGTGGGCACAGCACAGTGAGCAGCTGTAAGAAATGGTGTTTCCCTCCAGCTGCAGAATTGCGGCCTTAATTGTTCCTTGTGGCAAAGGGTCCCAGGGGACATCTAGTAGTTGTCATCAGAATGTTAATGATTCCCGGGGTCTTTCTGACTGCAAGATGGGCAGCAAGTACTTCAGGGAGAATCACTGACCAAATACTGGGTTACATAACTGTGTTTATGCAAGGACACAACTTGCTAGCAACCTTAAACGTTCTATATAGGTGTGTGTAATTCAGAGGTTAATGTTTCTTTTTTCAGTTTGGCTCTCATATGAACCTAATTAACTTTTGAGTAAAGATACTTTCTGACAGATAATAGACCTCTGAATACATTTTGTTTTTATTTCTATATACAAACAGTTGTCATAATTTAAAAAATGCTCCAAAACATTGTATTTCATTATAGAGAAGCGTTCATCTGACTACATTCTGTGTGTGGTCTAAACGTACAAACAGCTCTAATCATATATATGGGTCTTCTTACCTTACAACTTTGAGAACAGAATTCCTTCTGCAAGGCAAATAATATATTCTGAAAGTTAAGAAATGCTCTCTGTGGGATTATAGCCCAAGTTCAATGCAGTTGTCACAACTTCTGCCACAAACAAAATCTGTTTAAAATAGACGGGGAGGAAGACTTGCTCAGTCTTGCATAAGCAGCAGTTTTGAAACTACTGAACATGGAGCACTGATGAAGACAGTGATGCTCGTCAGTGAACTTGTGTGGCAGTGGGCTAATTGTCCTTCCTACAAATTCAGGCCTATGATCCAAGATGTCAGAGAGGAGTGTTGCATTCCTACTTAGAGGATATTCTTAATTGTGTAAAGTCCATCTGCATTAAATTTCCTCTTCCACAGAACTAAAATACAGGGACAGTTGTGCAGAATATTGACACGTTCATTTCCTTCAGTGGCTGAGGCATCGTCTGCTTCTTTCTCAGAACGGTGATTAGAGAAACAATCTGCTTTACGGAGATACGCTACATAGAATGAATAGTTATAAAAGAGCAAAACTGTAAAGCCAAGTCCAAGTGTCTCAGAATATTCCAGAAGTTGTGTGTCCTAATTTGTCTCACTTTGCATTATTTTTTAATCTCATTAGATTTGCCAAAGGTGGGGCACATTAAATGCAGTCCTGGAGAACATCTCCCAGTTTACTTTTATCTGAAATGAATTCAATTCATGCACTTCGTATTCCACTGTGTAAACAAAAACACAGTAAGTGGGGACAACCAAGAGATTTCACCTTCAAGGATGATTGGAATTACATGTTCCTGTAGGTATCTACATTCATTGTTTCTCCCTCTGCTGTCTTCACACAATGCATATCACAGTAAGAGCTGAGGTAATGAGCAGCTATTCAGTAATGTAGTTTAACCTTTTGTTCTGTGCATGGCCCGGAGGTGTTTATTGCCTACTCTTCAAAACCTGCTCTGGATACAAAATTATCAACGTCCTCACCAGTTTTTCTCACAGTGCTCATCATAACTGTGATGAGCAGTCCAATACACAGGTACTGGACAGGCAAGTAAGTTTGCTTGCACTGCATCTTACTGATGTGCGAGTGTGCAACAGTCTCTCCTCTGCAGGCAGGGGCCAACAGGCTAGAGAAGTTAAAGTAAAAGCTATTGACTCATTTGAGATTCCAAGACTGAAATTTGTCAGAGCCAAGATCTTTTTTGAGGCAGTTGAACATTGCTCTTGCTCAAACCCCAGCATTTTTGACCTCTGTTACAGCTGTTGAGTGCCCAGCCTTTCTGCAAATTACACTCCAGACTGTCAAGCTGAACTCTGGTAAAATGAAAGAAAATGATTAATGAAAAAATGTAAAATAAATAAAAACGAAAAACCTCTGCATTTGAAGCAAGTTGCTTAGCATCCTGCTGGGAATCTGAGTCTGGTACGAGAATGGCTGCTAATTCCCAGGGGCAACATTTAGGTGCATTTGCCATGCTTGCTTGCTTGTGAAGTCTCTTGGCTTTTTTCCTGCTTGTTTTCAGCTTTTGCAACAGATGGAAGAGGAATTATATAAGGAACAGATATATTCAGTGGCTTAGCAGGAGCTGTGCTTGCCTTGGAGGTTAGAATCTTCTGGAAACAAGGTAGCTCTAGAAATAAATGAACTTGGGACTTTGCATCTTGTAGTTGGTGGGAAGCTTTGGCTGATCTAGTGGTTGCTTTTCCACTGGTACTTCTGAGGCTCTCCTCCATGTGAATTCTCCTGTCTGTAGTAACACAGGAATGGATGTTGCAGTTTTGCTTGCATCAGGTCTTCTGTCAGCTGCCTACATTGCAAAATGTAGCCCTGGGTCTGTTCCTCTGGTGAGTGTCATTGAAATTTTCTTAAAATTTTTAAAGGTTTTACTGTAGGACTGGAATAGGCAGCATCATCAAGAAGGCCTTGGTACTATTGAAATGGTACATAAAGGAGTAGATATTAATGTAACTAAAGGACTGAACCATAACACGTCAGCATTGAGGGTCCAAGCAAAGCTCACACAGACTGTGTTGGTTGATATTGCTCAACTATGGAGTCCTTGATGCTGAAACCATAACATTACTGCTTTCAGTGTAGCTCTCCTCTGCCCCCCTAATTGCCCAGGCTTAAAAAAGCAAACCATGGTGGAAAAAAAGTATTGTGTAGCACACCCTCAGTAGGCATAAGGCTGCAAAGTGCAGTGGTTAAGGGCAGAGTGCGGGGTCTCAGCTCTGATGTCAGTAGCACCTCCAGTGGGCGCCTCTCATGGTAACAGTTGAAAGCCTGATCTGCAGGAGTAGATTTGGCTCTTTTGTGAGCAAGTTGGTTGTGTCTGTTGATAGTGGAAAGATCTGCAGGACTAGAAAGGGCATATGTGCGTGGCTCCCAAATCTGTCTCACTCCATTCTTTATGATAGTTGCATAAGTTAGATCCAGTGTCAATGTATTAGCTTTGTTATCCATCAGTTGTCACTGGTTACACCTGAGAGACCAGTATTGTTTGCTCTTTGTAATTAATATCAATCTATCTGAAAAAAAGTGTGAAATAATTTGTTTTGCTGTAAGTCGCTCTCTGAAGCCTCAAGAAAACAAGTTTTTGAAGAAACATGATCTAACTTTCAAGTTAATCCTACTCTGAACCAGGGTTTGGTACCCTCCTGGTATCCCTCCTAACCTGAATCACTCCATTCTATGTTGTGAAACATGCACATGGAAATGCCAGTGATAGAGGCAAAGGAGATGCTGATGTGGATCAGTGCCTATGTACTCAATTCTGGGTCTGCCCAGGGCAGATAGTGCTGCCAGCCCACAGGGAGAGCTGTGGAGTGTCTGTGTGACGTGCAATCATTCTTAGCCCAGCTCTGGGCACCACTGTCTTCTTGGACAGTATGTTACTGTCAGTGATACGTAGGAGTCCAGTAGTGTCGGGAAAGCTTCTGTGAAGTAGCTTCTCTTTTATTCATCAGCAAACGGCTGTGTATTTATACCATGTGCAGCTTCTCAAGTGATTTCTGCTATTTATTGTTTGGGTTATTATCTTAAATGTTTAGAGAATATTAATAATTAGAGTTCTGTACATTTAATTCCTAATTAACAGTATGGTTGCTACATATAGAAAGTTTCTACATACATTTTCTGTTTATAGAAACATTGAAGTTTCTGATATATATTAAGTTGCTACTCTGTTCAGAAGAACTTTTAAAAAGGAAGTATGCCTGTCTCTCAGCTTTTCAATTAGAACTATTTCAGATTAATGCACTAGAGCATAAAGAGAGTCTTTAGGATTAATGAGCTAAATATTGGAGCAATCACATACTTTCCATCTTCATCCTGTTGCAAACGCATACTGGGACCTCCAAACATTACTGTCTGTCTTCTCTGTAGACTAATGGAAAATCACAGGAGAAGGGGAAGGAAGGGAGCTGGTTGTGCTTAGTATGCCTGATACTACTGCAAAATTTATGTTTAAAAAAACAACAGGAAAGGTTTTTTCAGTCTTTTAAGTTATCTACATTAATGTCTGGGGTGCAAGGAAGAAGGAATTAAAACACCTCACTCTGTAAGGTTTATTGTCCTAAATTCCAGTTCCAAAAAAGATCTCCTTGTCTAGCAAACTGCTCCCAAGGAACAGTTGAGTAAGCCCAGGTTGGCAGCCACTCAAGTCCCTATCTCTACATTTTTATGATTTGAAAAGCTTGTATATACAAAGTCCCTATTGAATCAAAATTGCACTCAGACATTAGCTATGTATCTGGGAATATTTGCTGATTGATGTTTGTTTCAATAAAATGAAAAATGAAAATTAGTTCTAAATATGCACAGAAGATGTTCATCACATCAGCTTATGTGCAGTGTGAATTCCTCCTTGGAATACTGACATTACCACAGGGTTTCCCTATAGAATTTGTATCTCTGCATTTTTTCAAGTTGGAGCTCATCTTATATACATATCCCCAAGTTCTGCATTTTACTGTCCAAGACAGTGAGTATTGTCTTGCCTCTGGCTTTCAGGCTTTGCTTTTCCAATAGATGCTGTTGAGGAACACCTTGAAGAAAATCTCCGTCCCAGGGCTAACACCTCTGATAACACAAGATGGAGGTTTCTTCATGTTCGGGCTGGAAGATTCCTTGTATACAGTTTTCCCAGAAATCCAGTTTCACTTAAAGACATGTGTTCTTTAAGCTCTTAAATCCTGTCTTCAAGTATAAAAGATCAGACTTTGCAGATTTCCTTGATGCCAGGATTGCCATGTAATCTTTGAGCAAGAAAGTGCAGTCAAGTACACTTCAAGTACTGACAAAAACATTTCAGGCAAAGAAGTAGATCCACATGCCAGGCAAGTATAAAATCCTTTTATTAATCGTGTAGATATCAGCTGATCCTCAGAGCCTACCAAAAATGGGGACCCTTTTGCTGTAGATGCCAAATAACTGCAAAAAAGTAAGTAGTTCCCAAAAAGCTCAGGTGTTTTGAAATAGAGAGGCCAAGGGGAGTAGGCTGGAACAGCCAGTAGCACAGGCCAGCATTGTCTGGCTTCGAGTTCAGAAAGTTCTCTGTAGCTAGTGGTCCCTTCTCTGTCTTTGCTCCAGGTGCCTCACTGGGTCAAGTCTTGCATTTTGCAGTTGAGAATAGGTGTTCGAAGGTGTTTCTCTAATGTTTGGAGCAACCCTTCCACTCTGTCATTTCTTTCTCATGTTCAGACAATTTCGGAATGAACAGTTTGAGATACAGAATAATTCAGAAGAGGGCAATAGGCCCTTCTATAGGTCTAACTCTGAGGACTTCCTTTGAAGACCAGGAGAAACAATCCTTGGAAGTTCTCTAGGATGGAACGTCACAGGTCCACCATGTGTCACCTGCCATAGGGCAGCCTAGAAAGCAGACTCAGTGTGTTAGTTTGGGTGGCTGCTGCATCTTGCCTGGAGTTTGAATGTCGGCCACTCCTGGTTTCCCCTTGGTACAAGAGGATGTGTATTTGTAAGTGCAGGATGCAGAACAAAGTTAATCTCATGTGGTCTTGGTCCTCTGGGCAGCTGTAACTGCAGGAGAGTTGAGGTGCTGCGTGAAACTCTGACCACTTTTTGTGTGTTTCTCCTGTTTTCTTCAGGTTTTCTTTATTGGTGTAACTTTCTAACTGCTTTGCAATGGAGGGATTGTCTTAGCTAGTTTTTCCATGTACAGCCTTCCAAGGAATGTTGTGAATTAGAAGGACAAAACAAAGATGCCACTTTATTTTCTAGTGATTTACCTCCTTCCTGTTTGCCTGATGCTAAAGGATTGAAGTAGTAAAGCTGATGGGAGTAGAAGGGTAAGCCCAGGGACTTTAGAGGGTGAATGGTCTGTACTTTAGTACAGCAGAATGTAAACTTTGGATGGTGTGTCCTCCTTTGGTACCTAAATATTGAGATTCAGTGACACTGTCAAAAGGAGCAAGGTTTGGTGAATCAATATCAGTTTCATAAATAACCTATTCAGACAACAAAAAATGCTGTGGTTTGAATTCAAAGTAGCAGTATGATTCGCTGTTCTATTTTGTAGTAAAATGCCTCCAACTAAGAAAGAATAGTGGAGAATCCAGCTCAGGTAGAATAGTACTAAGACCAAAGACTAAAACAGCTCGATTAAAGAACTGTTTAATTGAAAACTAATTGCTAGGGTATATATTTGGCATAGCAGATCAGATTATCAGCAGATGTTTCTGTTATTGAGCAGAATTGTGCTTAGCAACATATGCAAATTCAAAATTTATAGTTTCACAGATTACTGCTTCTTTTTGTCCATGTGAGTTCTATAACTTCTTTACAATTCAGATTTGGTTTCGGGTTTTAATACTGTTTTAGAGTAATTGTCACTCTATTCAACTAGGATTGGAATTTATTACACCTAAAGAAAATAACTGCAATTGTTAAAATCATCTGTCCTCCCAAGTACAAGGTTCTTATTCACATGCAGTGGGTGTTTTTTGCATGGAAGTCGTTTGAGTTTTATTTTGTGTAGTCCAGAAATGTGCTTAGTAGAACACCATGTGGTCATGCTTCTCTGTTGTGCTGTATAAAAACAGTAGCTGATTTTGGTGATTTTTTAGAAAGAAACAGGGAAGGGTATGAGAGCACAATCTGTTTTACAGTTTGTATAATTTCAAGATGCCCATATGAGTTATTCCTATTCAGATTGTCATATTTTGGTCAAAGCACTGCTGATCATTATTAATCTGCTGTAATATTTGCAGCACAACAATTCTTCTCAGAAATAAAATAGTAATGACAGAAGTTGAAGATTTTATGTCAGTTCCTCTGAAGAACAAATGCTTTCAGGGCATGTTGTAACCAGTACTTGAGATTCGCAAATCTTGCTGAATGACACTGCAATATTAATTTTTCCCCCCTTGCAGTTCAGAATGTGTTATTGTGTGGAAAGACAGCTTGGAAAGTAAATCTTGTCAATGTATGTTTTTAAAAGCTGATTGTAGTCTGCTCTCTCTCTTCTTTATTGAATGGAGTTGGCTGTACTTCTTTGTTGGCATTAATGTTCATCAGTAAGTTGAATACTGACTTTCTGGGATGGACTCAGCAAAGGTCATACAGCTTTCTGTGGTTCCTTATTTCTGGTTTTGTCAGTATAAATGGTTAAGGCATTGCTACTACTTAGGAAATAAAAGAAGAAGGCACTAAGTGATGCATAGACAATACTGACAATCAAGTTGGAATTTTTTGTTCTTTCAAGATATTAAACAAAAATTATGTCATTGATTACTGGAACTCTCATTGTTGGTCATGTAACACGTGCTTGTCCAGCACAGCAGTAATCTATGGCAAGAGGTGAAAGAAAAGGCAGTATTTTCTGCCAACTTTTAGTAGATCCTGCAGACCCTCTGTGAGAGCAGCAATATGTTGAAATGCAAGATCTCTGACTGCAAACCTGGGAGCTGCCCCTTCCCACTATGACAGACATGTGGGAGCTGCCCCACAGACAGTGACCACTGCAGTGTTCAGAGGCCTAAAATAACACTGAGTTACTCCCAAGAGTATGAAAACAGGCACTTTAAAATTGTTGGGCCCTTCTGCCCTGAAGTCACTCTCATCTCAAGATACCTGAGCAGCATCTGCAGGAGCCGCCATGGTTCAGGGGCAAACCTGTGGCTTTCCAACTCAGCTTAACATGTGGATTTTTTCACTACTTTCAGGGATTCTTCAAAGTGAATGGGTTTTGGTTTAAGGCTATTTTTTAAATCTTTTTTTTTCTAATTGTAACACATTGTATGTTGTAAAATTTTGCAATTCTGGTTTTAATAGTGACTTTGAGGGAATAAGCTGCCTGTACCTTGTTTGATTTTTAGTACCTGCACTGATTTTCTCCCAGCTCAGTGTTCAGGAATTGTGTTTGTTATACATTGTAATTTGAGTTGATGTACAAAGTTCACAAGTCTTTCAATCTTGACACTGCATCAGCTGTAGCTGTCAGAGTGTAAACCTGCTAGACATAAATTATGCTCTTTGCCCTGAGTCTTATCTAAACAGAGTCTTTTCTGAGCTTCAAAGATTGGTAAGTTTCCACACCACAATCACGCCTTCCAAGCACTTCCTTCATTCCGTCAGTCTTTTTTCTCTTTTAACATGCACCTATTTGGAAGGAACATGCAGTAAAATCCAGTGTCCGTAGCCAGCACTGCTCAATCCCAGTGGTGCATCCAGACATGGAAAAAATCCCTCCTCTTGTTCCACATCTGCATCTATTTGTATTGCTTTTCTTAGTATTTCTGCATGCAGAATGTTATCCTCATGTTGCTTCTGATGTGTGGCAGCTCATCTGATGCAGGGTTTATAATTGCGAGGATGGACTTACTGCTGAAAACCTCCATCATACTCATGCAAAAAAGAATGTCACAATACAGCTGAATAGTACAATGCTGTTCAGGCTTTTGAAGAAGAAGTCCAAATAGTAATCTCTATTTCCTTCCAGTAACTCCCACTCCTGTGAGGCAGGCTATTGAAGGAGTCCATCCTGGTTTGGAGCTGTGGCCACTGGGACTCAAGGCACAGGGCAGGGTCAGGTCTAGTAATGCCTGCACTCAGAGCTGTGAGTATTTGCAAGTGTGACACAGCAGTAAATTCTGTTTAGTTCCCTTTTGGGCTGGGAAAGTTTACAGGCTCTTCTCATCATATGGCAGCCAGTTGCAGCCATGCCACAGCTGTAAAATACAGTCTAAAATCGCATCCCTGAATTAGGTATCCATATAGCCATCTAATGCTTACCCCATGAGCCATGTGGTCATCTACACAGTATATGAAGCTTTGAACAGCTTCACTGTTGGCAAACATTGCCAGTGTTGGAATGCAGCATTTGGGGGTTTTGCCCCATGGCAGAGTTGCTTTACCTGATGCTGCAAGACACCAAGTTCAAAAATGGAGCAACTACTGAATATTTTATGTAGTGGGCCAAAAAGAAAGCGTGAAAATCACAAATATGACAACTGTTTCTCTAGTACCCAAGTGAAGAGGGAAAAGATAATTTGTTTTAGTATTTAAATGATGTTTTGGTTTGTTTTTTAAACTGGGTCTGATTGGAATTTTTAAAGACCTGTTGTTTTATGTCTGATATGGTCAATGCCAGTTGGCAGACTTTAATCTGTTCCAGTGGGTTGCTGGCTGGACTGGGATTATGTGTTCTGTCTGCATTTCAATGGCACTGCCAGGGGACATTGGGCCTTTTGCCCTTGGATGTGGACACTCAGAAATTAAATGTAACTTAACGTTAGCACAATTTGGGGAGAAGTTACTCCAACCTTGCCATACTCATCTTTTGTTTAGCAAGATTGTGACATCTGTGCTGGCAAAAATCCCCCACCCTAAAGGAACAAAAAAAAACCCTGTTAAATCATTTGTGGTTTAATCATTGTCACATTACAACCACAAAGTACCCTAAGTAGGGGCCAAAAAAATCCTGTTAGGCCTTTTTAGAGTACTTTCTGACCAAAGTGGCTAAATACCACACAATAATTCTAAATTATTTTTGTGTGCTTTTTCTACTTTATGTTCTTAAATGGCTTCTAATAAAACATCAGATAATAGTCACTGGAATGAAAATACCAGTCAGTTAACAGCAACTAAGGAACAGTTTATAGTGTGATGTGTTATAGCTACTCATTTTAATTCAACTGTTTAAAAAGTTATGGTACATTCATCAAAAGATAGGAATGCTTTTGACTTCTGGTTTCACTAGAAGCACTTCTTTCTTTTTGGGGGTGTAAAGAAGGTACAAATATCTCCTCCATTGGTACTGTGATCAAAGAGGTCACAGATTCTTGCAGAGATCCTTATATGATGTTCCAGAGTCCATAACCTCGTATTTTTTCTGAAATTTTGTGGGTTTTGGCAAAAAGATAATCAGAGAGGAAATATTTTCAAGGAAGTAAAATAATATTAATTTTTTCCTTTTCCTTTCTTTCACAGTAATGTCTGAGTACCAGATAATATTTAGCCCTATGGGGATACATTTAAAAAAAATCTTTTGGCAAATAATGCATTAAGTGTGCCGTTTTTAAGTGGCACCTCACACACCTGCAAACCTCTGCTATACTGTTTTCATGGTGTCTGAAAACTAATAGCCTCCCTAATTTTTTTGTTGTTCAATTAATTCATGATCTGTTTTATTTCATTATCATACATCTCCAGTGTCTGGTTGCTGCTGTGTAGTTCATTCACTCTATATCTCAAACAATCTCAAATGCTTTGGTTGCTGTAAAAGGTGGGTTTTGACCTGACCTCTCTCCTAAGCACGTGCTGCATGGCAGGTGACAAATCACTTCCTAATGAGCCTTGGGAACTGAACTTTCCTGGGGAGCCAGTTGCTGGTTCAGTGACCTGTATTACCCACTATCTCTTTTGGCAGAGAATTAAGAAGGGAGCAGACACCTCATCAGCAGATTTTCCCGAGTACAGACGCATTTTGGTACAAGCTGTCAAAGTCCAAGGACCCTCCAATCTGGATTTTTAAACCTCATCTGTCACTGGACTATAATTGGTTTATAAATTGGCTTAAAGATAATAACAGAATTAACCTTTCTACACAAAAAGCACATCTCCAAGTATCATAAAAGTTTTTTACACAAAAAGTATGCCTGCAACTATGAGAAACTTCACCAAAGCTTAGAAATAATAGTCCAGAATAAAACATGAGTAAAACATCCTAGTGAGTGATTGGTAGTGGGAGGTTAGTGCCAGCCTGTGTTGCAGAACTGAACTAACTCACACACCTGATGGCAGAGGCACTTGTGTGGAAGATGTTGTTGTGGGGTTCAGTTGGTTTTTAACTGCTTTTTCTCCCTGCAAGAATTGCTAATATGGTGTTTGACTTCTGCTGTCAACTTGCAGCAGGGCACAGAGCTCGCAGCCAGACCCCCAATAATCTAAAAGCTGAAGTGCCTGAACATAAAGTAGTCTCCATGAATTAATGATTCTTTGTACAAAATGTTGTTCATTCAGCACTGTTTAGCCAGTGTTCTTTTTCTTCACATCTGCATGTCTGCAGTCTGTTGGGCAGATTGTTCCCTGGCTGCCCGCACAGACTCTTCTTTATTATTGTTTTCTTTAACATGCTAAAGCTATCCACACATAGATGTGTGCACAGACATCTGAGCAGAATATCAACATCTCTGGGCTTTAACAGAGGGACTCACATATTCTCACTGCAGGTCCTTGTGGTATGTCGAGATTGTTGGGTTGCACATCGTGTGAGAATACCAAAAAATTCTGTTAATGGCTTCCTAATCAAGTTATCAACTTGAAGCTATCAACTCTGATTTTTAATTTTTCCTCCTTTCTCTGCTTTTTGCAATTATTGGAATTTCAGTATCTACAAAGTAAAATTAGATTAGCAGAATTTAAAGTCTTCTGCTTTTTAAGTATACGTACTAGGTAACTAAATGGTACTTGAGTGCAGGCTTGCCAGTGAGTCCCAGAGACAGCTGGGCTTGCACAGGCCATTGTATTATAAAGATTTCAATTGCCAGATAAAACTAATACGATTTTAGTTTTAACATAACTTAAAAGCATCATATATTTCTGTTACTCTGTAATAAATATATGCAACATACAAATATACTTTTGTATAAAATGGAAAAGATCTTTCTTGAATTATGGTTGTTCCCTTTTTCAGTGGAACTTTTTGAATACTTTCAAGCAATTGCCTTAGTACTGAAAAATAGTTCTTTCTCTTCACAAATTTTATGTTTTTAATATTATAAGGGTAGTAGGAAGTGTTTGAAGATTTGCATTTAGATCTTCTTTCTTTCTCAAATTACCAGTTTAAAAAAAGGTGTTGAAATCTGTTTGAACCTTGTTATTAAAGTTTATTCCTAGCCTGATGGGATTCCTCTCATATCAAACAAGACAAGGATATCACAATTTTTTAAGTGAAGACCAGAAAATTCATTCCACTTAATTTACTGTAGTAATTTTCTCTAGTCAGCTCAAAGTATCTTCTTATTTTGTCTTAGCACACAATTAATAGTCTGTATAGGAGTGTTTTATCCAGGGCTTGTAGGTTAAGTGTCTTGGAGGGGGGTGGCCTAATGCCACCACACCGTAGTCATAATAGAATAAAGCATGACACCAGACAATAGAATAGAAAGTGCAATATATCTATAAACACTTTGCTTTTTAATTAAGACCATTTGAATACCTATTTATTTGTAAACCAAGATTTGTATTATTTAGCAGAGTGCCTCCAGCAGAAGCCTAATTTCTCTCCACCCAGAGCAGCCCCAGTGCTGTCTGCTGCTCCTGCAGCATGTGGGAGAGACGTATTTTATACCTCTAGCAAAGCCCGTGGCACTGGCTAGATGATAAAAGAATGGTCCAGAGTAATTTTGCTGGGCTCTGTCTGAAGCACTGCCCTAGATCCAAGAGAGAGCCCAAAGCTGCAAATTTTCCATCCAGCCTCATTATGTATTTTACAGTAGAGCTTTTTATTATCTTCAGTCTCTCTTCAGAGGGAAGCTGAGCTGCAAACAACAGACACCTCAGCTCCACTTCTCTCAGATAACTCATCTTAGCTTGATCCAGAGCATCCAGGATATGGTTGTGTTTTGTCTTCCAGCCGTGGAGTTTTGACTCTCATTTATAACAAGAGAGGGTGAGGCTTCAAATAGTTGGCTGGGGTCAGATGTTACATGTGGCTTTCAAGTTATGGGGATGAAAACAGGTGACTTGTAGTAATACTGAGCTAAGAAATCATGGGAGAGACCTTGAAAGAGCATCTAGTGTCCTCAGAAAGAAGATGGAAGACTTTTGGAGTAGTTGGAGTTAGCTGCAAACTGCAGAAGCTGAACCTCAACTTAGACATAGCAATTCTGTATTCCCACAACTATAAAATAAATAGGAAAGCAACTGTGATTCAGTAATACTTCTAGTGTGATGTGTGTAATATTGATGTGATGGATTGTAGTGATTTCAATTTATCATGCAATAGAATGGAGCCTACTGTAAAAGACCTGTGAAACACTGGTGAGTCTAGAGAAGTGCAAATTGCAATACAATCAATATTCAGAAAAGTAAATAATTATAGAATGTTGAACAGTTGTCGAAGAACAACTGGTTATAGTTGTATTGGTTCTTACTGAATGAAAAATCTGAATTCCTTTTTAAAATAGGGAAAACATTAAAAAAGCACATTTTGAGCAGGAAGACTGCACACATTTTGTGGGTGAGCACCACTCGGACACTGTTGGCTTTTGTGAGGAAGCAGCAACTGAGGGTTTATATGTGCCTGTCATCTCTCTTGTGGCCTTGCTTGGCAGGCACAAGCCTGCTGTCCAGCAGGCTGCAGGTTTGATCCCTGAGTGATCTGATGGGAAAGGAGGCTCCTGTTCACTGATTAAACACTGAGCGGTTTCCCAGCCAGTGCTATTGGGACTGTAAAGGTGCATCTGATCTCTACAGCAGACCCATAAAAGCTGAATTTTATTCAAGCACTCCCATAGGATGATTTTATTTCAGTCTTTGAAACCTCAGTACTTTCAGCAAAAAGTGCTATTGTAATTAAGATATGAAATTTGTGTTCACAAGACCTTAGAGCTGCATGTTTAACTGGATTAAAGCAAATGAAACTTGATGGGAGTTTGGCCTTAAAAATTGTTCATTTCTTGTTTGTTTAATCATGCCAAAATTGAACAAGGAAAATATTCTTCTACTGTACCTTAGCCCTAGTTGTCTTGACTCTGCAACTGCTGCTCTGTTGATGACTCAAAGCCATGGTGAACTAATTAAGACAGTACTTTGTTGCTAACAAAAGAGCTACTTTCTTCCTCCAGCCTCTCCCCAGCAGTTTGTCAAACAAAATTGTATCCTATACCAAAATAATAGCAATCTAATGTATCCTGGAGCTCTGTTTCTAGTCAAACAACACTATTTTGTAATGCTGTTTTAGTACATGTATTAGAGGAGTTCTGCTTTACACACCCCATTAACACAAGGGAATCATTAATTTCTGGACAGTGTCTTTGCCAGAAAGATGTGGGCTTTAAATCTTCAGCGTACATAGAAAAGTATTGTTCGTGTCAGATGTTCTAAATGGGTATGATCATTCTTGAAAATAATAGGATAGTAATATTCTATGCTCTGCTCTTTAAATAGCTGCAATCTACAGCTGACATAGGAGATTCACTGATACATTTACATCTGCATGGACATGCTTAGATAGATTGTATTAACATCTTTTCATATGGGTTCTGGATTGTACTGTGCTGCTGTTTCTCTTGTTTGTAGTTTCCTGTATTTCACAGGCATGTTAAAATGGTTTTGTCTTGTTTAAAGTGTTTTTGTGAAAATGTAGTTGCTCTTTTCACCTTTGTTTTTTATATAAACAAAGGGCACATGTGTTATGTCTGTTTTTGGAAGTCGTTGTTAAAAATCTTTTAGTAATAGTTAACTCAGCTGCCTGTTTCTGCTCTCTAAGGGGTCGCCTGGCCTGATATGCACCGTCTGGCTGACAGAGTCCATCTGGAGGAGCTGACTAGAATTGGCATTCTGAAAGGCAATGTAGATGACATGGTGAAGGTTCATCTGGGTGCAATATTTATGCCACATGGACTTGGACATCTACTTGGAATCGATGTGCATGACGTTGGAGGCTACCCAGAGGTTAGTGTTAGTCCATTCTCAACTCCCCTGCAGATTAACCCACTTGACTCAATCACCATTGCTTGTACTTTGTGTGTGGTTGCCCAATTGCATCTTCTCAGAGGTAGAGCAGATGTGCATTTAAGTTTCTCCTTTTTTTTTAGACATGGTATTTTATGCAGCTTACTCTTAAGGAAGTCTGTTAGTTCATTGAAACATAAATGGTTTATGGGGAGAAGTCAACTGATGGCACTCTTTGGGAATTCTTAATCTGTTCAATTTCTACATACATCGTGTTGTTCTTCCATGGGTCACTGTTTTAACACCCTCAGTCTACACAGCATCTCAGTCTACATGTGTCCTGTATTGGCAAGATTCACCTGCTCCATTCCAGACATGAGGCAGCTGCAGGAGCCCACTGCTGTACCTGGACAGTAAATCCCAGTAGCTGTGTCATATGGAAACAACCTGACTCATACCCCTTTCTAGAGCTTTGGTATTCAGCATCAGCATGGGCACCAGTGTAGATGTATTGTCCTGGAATGAGAGCAGAAAGAAGAAAGTCCATCGAGTCTTCCAGTCCTTGCAAATGTGAAAGTTTTCTGAAGAAAACTCTTGTATTCTGAGTTCCCGCAGAAAACACAGAATGATTGTCTTTTTCCTTGAATTAATTTGGTGATTCATGATTGTGATCTGAAAGCAGAATAGGTAAAATTCCTCAACCAATTACTTGCAGTATGTTTGCAATGATAACTAAAAGAAAAAAAATGTCTGAGGTGAATTTTAGCTAAGGTTTGAATAAAGAAAGTTAACAGCCGCTTCAGAAAGATTTCAGAAGGGTTTTATGTGTGTTAGGTTGTGGTTGTTTCAGGCTGACTGTTTAAGGGTTTTCAGTAATACAGTACAAAAATGGATCATTTGTCTTATATGTAAGCTGTTCTTTTGCAAGAATCTGCAAAAGAAACTAAGAACTTTATTGGGTAAGTTTTAAGCGTATTTTGGGGTTTGTTCATATTGAGTGGTCAGGCTTCATAACAGCTGCTATTGCTGGCTCACTTTTGCAGACAGGGAGAAACAGTATATAATACTTGAGGGTACTCATTACGTTCACAGTATAATTATAGTTGAGACACAATATTGTGATAATGATGTATTAGCATCAGCTAATAAACTGACATGTAATGAAAATGAAACAAAAATCAAAAGCAGCCCTATTCTGATTTTAAGGTTTCTGCACTAGCTGATACAGAAAGGATGGATGCCTGTCCCTTGGTTCCTCCCAAGTGCATTTTCTCTGTGTACAAATAGAGACATTCAGCAAAGCACAAGGACTGTGATTACTTGGAGAGTTCATAAACTTTAAAACGCAGGACCCTGTTGTTGCATGTCTTTGCTTAGATTGTTTTCACTTGTGTTGTGAATAACCTCTCTATATGTGATGGACTTAAAAAACAGGAGCATGTGTTCAAGACTTGGTAAAAAGATAACTAAATTTTAGGAACAAGTGAGAAGATTTCTGAGAGTGCAAAGTACCCTTCTTGGTTTTGCTTAACAACTGTATTCTTTGAGGTTAGAGAAAGTACCTCACTGTCAAGGGAGATTTCTAGAACTGATTTTGTGTGAGTCTGGAGCAATGGACCCTGTACACCTTCCATGTCTCAGCAGATTTCAGTAGTGTGGCATACGAGGTACAGAATAATTTTTTGAAAATAATTTTTATTTTCATATGACTGAATTGATGATTGTTATTATATGGTATATTATATAATTGAAGGGTCATTTTTTGAAAGCAAGCTGATCTGTCCATAATTTTGAAAGAGCAACCTGTTAAAGATAAAAATGGATATAGGGATTGTATTGTCAAATGAGTTAGGCTCTCCAATTTCATACTTACTGTGTGTAAAAATGTCAGAGCTCTATGCAGAATTTTATACCTGCAAATGTTAAAATTATTTGTGTTGGCATGCAACTGCATTCTTACATGAAGAATGTTTGCATGGCTAATTTACTATCAAAGAGCAAATTTCTTGAATATGGAGGAAGCTTGTATGAAAGCTCACAAACAAATAGCTAATGTTCTGTATTTACATATAAAAGTGCACATAGTTGGGTGTATGGCATCACCTTTGTTTGAAAAATTGTGAATTCCAGATTCTGCAGAAGAGCAGACTCTTTAAATTCCTTGTGGAGCATTAACTTCACCTGTGGTAGACCCTTCACTTCTCTCTGACCCAAAGTAGGAGGCCCTTTGACTGGGGTGAGGTACCTGGGCGTGGGAGCTCCCAGTGGTGGGAAGGACACACCAGGAACCTGTCAGGGAGCTGGACTTCATCACACTTCCGTGGGCTTGAAGCCCTCATGGGAAGCCTGGTCCCTGCCCATGGCAGGGGAGCCATGAAAGGCTGCAGGTGATGTGATTTTGCCCAAGTTAATCTAAACATGAGCAACTGGGCACCTTTCCTGCAAGTGTGAGACATGTCTGTATTAAATGTGAGAGGGCTTGTTATCCATGCCTCATTGTTTTTTTTAAAAGCGCATTTTGAAGACATCTAGTACACTCTGGAGTGATTTGTGGTGTGTTTTAAATATTTACCAGCTAGCAAGATCTTCACGAGGATTTTTATAAAGCTATTTTGGTGTTTATTGTACACAGAGTCCATGCCTGTAGTATCATGCTCTTTTTTCTAGCTGGTTAAAAAGCAACTTCTTTGCTTTTGGCTGAGGGAATTTCTGGGATTATTACAAACGATTTTTTAGAAATAAAAACTTTCCAAGTGGATATTATTCCATTATTTTTCCTCAAGTGTAAACAGTTGCATTTGAAATAATACAATAAACGTTAATTTCCTAATTTTTATCCGTCACAAAGTTTTGTATGTTCCAAAAAGACTATTTCCAGACATTGTTAGCTTAGATTAGTTATTCATTGGTAGCCAAAAATTTCTTTTTTCAAAATTGGCAATAGTAAGTTTTCATCTTTTCCAGTAAGCTGCTTTCACATGCAGCATTGAACACTTTCTTCTTTGACAAACATTGTAAATGCTTGCAGATTTTCTGCAAAGTATACTCTGTGATATTAGAAAATATAACATTTACCTTCCTATTGTTTGCTGTGATAAAGAATAATCGTTTTTGGCCAGCAATGAATGTGTCTTGGCAACCTTATTTTAGGACATTGTTGGCAGTAGTGTAACCACTGGTGTTTCCCATTGAAATATTGAGGTGAAGGTGCTGTTTTTCAGGAGTACTGGGCAGTCAGGAGCTCCCTGGGGAGCTGCGACTCCTGTTGTGCACCGCAGTTTTCCTCATGGGAAACCGAATGTCAAGCAGTGTTTTGAAAATCTGTTTCTTCTGAGGGTCTGACTGCAGCTCAAGCAGTTCTGAAAATTCAGCCCCAGTGGTACTAATCACTTCAGAAAATCTGGCCCTCAGTCAGACAGAGCTCACTTCAAAGGGTGAAAACCTCACTGGGCTTAGCTTCTGCTGTGAAATTTAGTCATGGAGATGGTTTTCTCACATTCTTTCAGTTCTTTCTGGGTAAATTTGATATGGGATATAAATGAGAGTTTGTGCCTGTTGCAATGAAGAAAATGTGGTAGGTGGTCCCAAATTTTCAGACCCTGAGGTAGATGAAGCAGGAGTTTTTATTTAAATCTAGATTCTGTGTCTCTAGATGCTTGAGTTGATTCCATTTCATGCTATATTAATTGACTGTAAGGCTCTAAAGAATGCTAAGTACATTTGATGACTTTCTATAATAATAAGGCAGTTAATTTAAGTTAGGTTAATAACTACTGTGATTTTAGCATCTTATGAATTAAGAGTTTAATTTCATTTTGTTTTTTAAAATTATAAGATTTCCCTTAGTTTAAATTTTTAATTCAATTCTCATGAAACGCTGATCCTTTTGTTGCCCTTCTGCATCACAAATTAGTTTTGGAGTTACCCAGGTCCTTCCATCACTGTGCATGCTTGGGGGAGCATCTCTGCTGGGCACAAGCTGTGTCTGGCTTTAACAGAAAGCTCGTTCCCAGATCCCAGATGACTGACTGGGAATTTAAGTCAGCAAATGTACTGGAAAACACAGGAAACCTTGTTCTGGCAAAAACTATTTTCCTTATGTATCCTACTTTGTGCTGAAGCAGAAGATTTTATTTTTTGTGGTTAGCATTGCAAATGATGCATTAATGTTTTTTCCTTTAAGAATCAGAGGATGAAGTGAATTTACCAAGAAGCCTAAAGCTGTTATGTAGGGCCCCAGTGATGCAAATTGTTTCACTTGCCATAACCTTGCCAAGCCCTTGCTCTGGCTTTGTATACCAAGGACCTGCAAACATGAAACAACCTGTATGGAAAGCACTTAGGTGAGCAAAGAGTAAAAGGGATTTTCATGACTTTTAACTTTTGGTTTTGTTCTTGCAAATGGTTATACACCTTAAGAAAAGATTAGGAGAAAAAATATGCTGGTTCTTCTTCATGGGATCCACTTGAATCTTTTTTTTTTTAATTCTCTGAATTCCTGCATAGCAAAAACATACATATGGCCGCTGAAGGAAACAGAGGAGTGAAAACTGCATTTCCATGCAGAGCAGCACTGAAATCCATAGTGCTTATTGTTACCTGCTGGGTCAAACATCAACTAGGAGAGTTTTCCGCAGCCTAGGATTATTCTGTGGGGTTTAAACCCCTCCCAGAGTCAGCCTAGGATTCTTCTTTGGGTGTAAACTCCTCCCAAAGTTAGGCTAATACATATTCTCACCCCGATGTGGTATCTTTTGTTCAGAAAAGTTGTGATCAGTTCCCAGCAGCTTTTCCCTGTGAGAACAGATGCTGAGTTTGGGTGTTCATGGAAACCTAGGACATGAGCAGAGGCAGAAGAGGAAGGAAGGCTCAGGTGCTGTGTCAGTGCAGTGTCATGATGCAGACATGCCCTGTCATACCACAGAGTTCCCCTCCTCCACTGAGAAAGAAAGCGTTAAGGACATGAGGTTTTCAGTTGTTTGGTTTGGGTTTCACTAGTTCTGTTTAATTTTTTTTTTTTAATGGAGATACTTGCTTATGTTTTTTGACTTACTGAAGTTTGTTGCAAAAGACTTCGTATGCTAACAGAGTTTTTAGCTGAATATTTATTGTCCAAATATTTCTGAAATTCCAGCAGCAACTAATGTACCTTGTGTGTTTTTGAACAATTCATTCTAGGTGCAGTAGGACAGAAAAACCAAAACAGCAGAGTTCTGCTTTCAATTACATAAAAAAGTAAGGTACCACTGGTATACTTCAGGAGTTTTGCTATGCCATTTTCACTAATGGTATCTAAAGATCACAAAAGAAAAACCCCTTTCATTTAAGACTATTGCCTGTGTCTGTTTTCTGTGTGTCACAAGAAACCTTAGTCATTAGATTTTAAATGGTGCTTGTCATTGGTTTCATTCTAAAACAGTGTTGTTGGTAGCTTTTGAAATTCCTTATGTAATTTCTTATAAAATTCTTACAAATTTCTTCTAAATATTCTTCTCATCTTCCAGGTCAATGCTGTAGTTGTCAGTTTGGGGGTTTTTACTATTTGCTATCTCTTTTTTCCTCAAACTCAGGTTTTAAGAAAAGAGAAAAAATATAGTCCGTATGTTTTATTATTTCCATTGTAAAAGCACTGGAGCTTGGTAACATCAGAGGATCAGAAAGCAAAAAATATATGGGAGTTCAGCTCAGCAGCACACTGTAACGATGTTTCAAAAATCAGCTGCAGCAGAATCATCTGGTAGCAGTGGCTCGAATAAGTGGGAGATGATTTTTCCTGATTTCCTGCAATAACAGGAAAATTATTAGATAACAAACCTGATCCCACAATTAATACTTAGGAAAAGAAGAAAACACTTCAAGTAAAAAAGGCCAGTTAAACATCATGTGTGCTCTATTCCCCCAGTATTAACTTTGAGTGTCCCAAAAGCTCCAGCTAGTAATTAGATTCTCCTGCAGAAGTGGAAGCTTTGATTTGCAAATGCTACGAGTGATATGTGGTGCTTGGGGCATATTCTCCTGTAACCTGCTGCTGATTTCAAAGGCAGGACTGACAGCAGCTCCTTCAGATGACTATAGGCAGCTCAGGCTGCTGGGGGAAAGCAGGATAGATTGAATAAACTAATCTTCATTAGTAACTCTCAGCAAGTGAAGCAAGGGCTTAGAGAGAAGGGTCCAGGAGACAAGTGGAATGGTATTTGAGACTTTTATTTTCTTAGCTGCGCCAAGCTCTGTTCATTTTACAGTAAATGAGCTAATTAGAAGTTGGAAGAATAGGGAAGAGTAAAAGAGCTGAGATTTCACTTTGGTGGTCATTTCATATTATCTAAATGTAATGTTAGTATTCTGATTAATTTAAATACTTGATTTCACTTAGCTTGGTAAAGTGGTTAGGCCTTCACTGTTCTGGATGTGTTCCAACTGGGACAGTCTGTCAGGCTCCAAAAAGTTCTGTGATGATTTAGCTGGAAAAGAGCATGTGAAACGAGATTGTGTCACTAATGAGTCTTTTACTGTGGTTCAGTATTTGCAGTTATGAGTAGCTTAGGTGTTCCCTTCTGTAGCTGAGGTTTGTTGCCATTGCTGGCTTGAGGGAACTTCGGGGTGATGCCAGCTTGCTGCCCCTGGTTTTGGTGGGGGGGTTGCCCCTGCATCTCTGCACTTGTGCATCTCTAGCTACTGCCATGGCCCTGTGGGTGAGGACCAGCCAGCACAGGGATATCGCCTGAGGTTTTCTTCTGTCCTAATCCAAAGATAAACCCAGGATCAGGCCCGAGTGAGCCTGGAGCTCTCTCTGCTTCTCATTGCTTTGCCTGGTAGAAAGCGCCTGTGGAACAAGATCCAGCATGATACACATTGCAGTTCTTCCGTGGAAAATGCAACATATTAGCCATTGAGCTGCTTAGGAGCAAGCAGTAGTTCATCCTTATTCTGAGATATTCTGGGGATATTGCAAATTCTAGTCTTCCATGGCCCTTTTTCTGGGAGATAGGCAGATTTGCATACTTCCTAATTCCCTGCTTATTCCAAAAATAGTAATATTTTCTATTACTGTACACTTAATTTGAACTTTTATTTTGCTTACATAGTAATAAAATGAGTTTACATAATAATTCTCTTGTTCCCTTGACAGTCCTTATTGCCTACACATGCTGGTTTTTGTTACCTTAGATGAACCGTTAATTGGAATCCAATGTTCTTGGCAGGAGTACAGTCACAAATGACAATGTCATACATCTGTGCTTACTAGGGGAGGAGTGTCTCAATTTTAAAATGTAAGCAGAATCTCCAGCTAAAGTCAGTCTTAGAAAACAATTTCAGATATAATCTGTTCTTGCAATATACAGGAAAACAAACAGTTATTCAAAGAGTTACTTTCACAGAATATAACTGCAAGTTTCTTTTTGGATGCCTTGGTGTTAATAATTTTTAGACTACTTCATACACTTTTTGGGAGAAAATTACCATCTTATACTTTCTCTCTGTGCAGCACTGAGTGTGACAAGGGTCCTGCACAGTGGCCAGGCCTCCAGGTTATAATGGTGATAGAAACAGGTACCCACACAGCTGTTGTACCAGCACTCACAATTTTACTCTTCATTTCATCTGGCTGCAAAACAACATCATGGTCATTGTTGAAAACAAAGCTTGTGTTGTTTAGCTGCGAGATGTAGGGAAGTTTCCTCCTCACAAAGAAGGAAACGCATTAATGGCAGAAGATTCATACTGACGGATGACAGTGCGAGGTTTCCCGGTCAGGCTTTGCTCCCAATAGAGTTTGACTTGATGGAAAATGGCAGGTCTTGTTTCAGACCTATCATCTTCTGTTTGGGGGTTGTGGTATTTCAGTCATTAAAAAACAATTCTCAGTTTGTCCTCCAACAACCAGAATAACCAGAGCAGACCGAGAGCTGTCAGCCTCTGGACCTGATGGGCGTGGTGGCTACCAAGATGGTCATGAGTGCCCAGAGATCAAATGTCACTTGGGATGCTGAAGCCATAGTCTGTTGTATGTTTTAATCCAGCACTATTCTCAAAAGAAGGGATTTTGTCATCTACCCAGCTTGGTCACTGGCCCCTCCCTGCTTATTTCCTGTGCTAGTTCATTTCATCCTTCAGCCTCGCAGCAAATTGGATTGGGGCTGTCCTCTGCTCAGTCTGAGTGGCCATGTACATGCCATAGCCAGAACATGTCTCTCTCCATGCATTTCACATATCTCTTGGTGAACAACACCTTGCTAGTGTCTGTTAAAAGGGACAAGGCCACCCGCTGCTGCCTTGTGTCCTTTTCAGGAAAAGCTGAGCAGTGCTACCCTTTCTCTGAAGGCCCACTAGAGGTGCTTTTATGGTAGGGCTGTAGCTGCATCAGTACCTGCAAAATTCAAAGACCTGGAGATGTAACCAAGAGCCAGCACAACCCAGGATTGAGATAGGATGGGGGCAATATCAAAAAGACTGTGAATTCCTTCCAGAGAGGTTAAAATTTTACTTTTGGGTGAGTAGCAGTATTCAGGTGCCTCAGGGAGTTTTCCTGCATTGCTGAGAGACATTTCCAAATGTGCATCCTGGGTTTTGTTCCTGAGTTGATGTTAACTTCTTGAAGGAAGTACTAAAAGCAGAATCAGACTGCAAGCAGTCTAGACAAAATGCCTACCATTGCTTTAGCAGCTGTACAGAGTTAAATAAAGTGGGCTACCAAGGCTTTATTGTCATACCTGATGTTAAATATAATTTCTTTTAAGAAAAGGCAAAAAAATACTGACACTGTGCCAGGGCTGCCTTCAGAGGATGTTTTCCATTGTTTTTCTTACTGCACATTCATCTTTCCAGCATCTGTCTTGGATTGACTGCCTCGGAAAAGGCATTTACAAGTAGAATTGAGAAGTATACTTAAAAGCCAAATACGGGTTTTTTGTTGTAAGGTAGCCGATAGCTGGTGAGGCACCAAAAGGTCCAGACACTAATCTAATTGTTTGCAGCTCATGGAGAGATTAATCCACAAGATTGGATGCCCTCATTTCCTTTACGCATTACAATGAATGTGTGAAATGCCAAATCCCAAGGGGCAGTATGAGAGAAAAATGGCTCCCTTTCAGTGCAGTTATTGTTTCAAGTTTAGAAATATATTGATTTTCTTTGAGTTTTGATAAGAATACAAATTCAAAATGCCTTGCTTAGTATCACAATATTCTTGTTTCCTAGGCTCAGTAAAACAAAATAGTTTTTTCTTATTTTATTTTAATATAGTGCTCTGCAAAGTCCAAATCAAACATGACATAAAACATACCAAAAACACAGTCAAAATGGGCAAACCTACATCCAAATGTCCAGGCTGGTTACCTCTGAAAATCTTGGCTGCTATGAGATGCTGTGTATTGGAACAGAATACGTTCTGCAAAGGGAAGAAAATCAACCCTAGCATTGCTTGGGTGACCAGTGAGAATAAAGCAAACACTGTGGAGGAACTGCTGCAAAATAGTATTTCTGTAAAAAAGGCTTTCTCTAAACTGAAAGTGGTGCTCAAGGACAAAGACTACTGCACGGCTGTATCCACTCTGAAGAGGGAATGATTCAGTAAGATTAAAAAAAAAAAAAAAAAGGGTAATGTGCAGGGTATGCTCAGGCCTCACTCCATCCCCCTGCACTGGTCTGGCAGAAACATGGGAGCTTGGCTGTGCCAGGACATGGTGCCCCAGCACCGAGGGTAGCACTGGGCAGGGCTTTGTCTGGGAGAAAGGGGAAGTTTCATCTCGTGATACCAGTTACACTGATAGTGATGCCGACAGCAGTTATCCCTTCTGCCAGCAAGGGACAGTACTGTGGCTTTGGCCAGAAGCAAAATTCAGGAAAGCTACATGGAGACCAGATAAATGACACCGTGGTCTCACAGACATATTAACCTCTGACTCACTGGCTGAAGCAGAAAAGGTTTAATGAGCAGAGTGTATATGCACGACTGCAACCTGGTGCGCCTGTTAGCTGTTCACGGATCATTACTATAATTTCTTGGGGGAATTTTGCTACAGTTGCAAAGAATTTTCCAAAAGCTAGTGGGCATGAGATACATTTATTCTGATGTTGCAATACCTGGCACATTTGGGGGAAGAAAATTAAAATCCTGAATTAGTCTTTGCAGTGTTTCTAATTCCTTGACTGATTATGTCCTCATATATCATTTCATTTTATCAGCTTCTGGGAAGAAGAGAACATTTTGCTAGTCAGGACTTGTTTTGACTTAGCGTTTAATAATACCAACCAGCACCATGTTGCCTGAAAGTCTGAATCTAACAAAAGTTTAGTTCATATGGGCTACTTTTATGAAGTCATGTGTAGACTCATTGCTCCTGAATCAAGATCATAAATGTGTAATTTTAATACCATTCAGTAAGAATAAGTATTTACATATCCTTGGAGAAATTGTTCTCTGCTACATAGTTCAGCTATTTCAGCCATGACGTGGCAGGGGCATTTCAAGATTTGCATGTCGCTTACAATACCATATTTTGCAAGGGAAGGTAGAGCAAGGAATAGTGAAAGTAATTATTTTTGCTTTATAGTGCAGTATTTCTCCCAAGGTAGAGAGTAACAGTACCAAACATATCCAAAGCCAGTATTTCTGTGGTGCAAAAAACAGTTTGGGTGTTGAATTGAAAACTGATCATCGCTCTATGTGAAAGCTAAATGAGGACTGATGGGAGGAAGGTAATTGCATAGCTAAGTTTCAGTCCTTTATGATTATTTTTTATATTTTGTATATCTTAAGGAGCAGTCAGCATAGGAGGGCTTGATGTAAGGTCATCCATGGATTGCCTTTGTGTCTGAGAGAACGAGTGTCTCTCCTGCAGGGAGTGGAACGGATCGACGTGCCAGGGCTGCGGAGCCTGCGCACCGCCCGCTGCCTGGAGCAGGGCATGGTGCTCACCGTCGAGCCAGGCATCTACTTCATTGACCACGTCCTGGACCAAGCCCTGCGTGACCCTGCCCAGTCCTGCTTCATCAACAGCAATGTCCTGCAGCGTTTTAGAGGATTTGGTGGGGTGAGTAATTCTTAGCAGATGTTTTTATTAATTGCTTTTCTCTTTGTTTACCCTCCCTGTGTATCTGAGGAAAAATCTATTGAGAGTTATAATGTGTTGCATGTAGGGGTGTTCCTAAAGCAGTACCTTGAGTCATTTGGACCATTTGACTCTGCAGACAAACTGAGGGGTTTTATTCTAATTTTTTAATGTGGTTTTGTACTAGTGATGTCTGATTAATGAGAGACCCATATTTTCCCATTGGTTGAAATACCCTCTGTCAGCACCAGACAGTGGCTTGCCAGGTAGGTGTTTTGTCTAATGTGTGAAATGTGTATGTTATGAAATATGAGACTGAGTTCTGTAGTCCAGAGTTGGCTTCCTTGACAATAGCCCAGTTCAGTGCTACCTGCCAGGGCAGAAGAGCCTGATGCTGTTTAAGGTGGGGAGGCAATAGATGAAAACAGCATCCAGCTCTTACTGGATTATTTGACAGAATGGCATGAAACTCATGCCTTGGGAAAGCCTCCCCCATTTTCCAGAAGAATGGCTGATGGTCTTCCCAAGCACCTGTGCTCAATGTGCCAGGCTCAGGAGGCAGTGTGGCAGGAGGATTGGCCACCTCGGGAAGCAGAGGTGATCTGGGCAATCATTCCAATGCAGGCAGCTGCTGGGCAAGTAGAGAGGCCGTGTTTGTACATACTCTCCAGGGCATATTTCTCACTCAAAGCCACTGCCCTCGCAGTGCGTTCAGCAGTTGAAGTGCTTCCAGTGGATTGTTATTTCAGCAGGGCAAGCATTTGAAGGGTGCCACATTATTCTCCAAGCTTCTGTATTCCTGCACAGAGGAGACAGAGCAGGCGGCTGCAGTGCCCCATCCTCCCCATGGCTCTTCTGCTAAGTCTCAACACAGCAAGCAATCACTGGCAGCAGTGGTGATTTTCTGGTATGAAAAGTCACACATTAGGAATTTACTGCTGCCATTGACTAATTTATCACTGTACCCCAGCCATGAGAGAGTGATTACTGTAGCACTTCGGTCTGAGCTGCCTTTGAACCACCAGCCCTGACAGAAAAGTTGTGTGCTATCCCCAGCTGTGTGAGCCAGCCGGCCTGTAGGGCAGCCACCCGTGATGTGAGTGCAGCCTTACTGAGAGACACAGGACTTTACCCTTGCTGGTATTTAATTCACTGCTGAGGTCTGGGACATTATCTGTTTCTGTGCTGTTTCTTTATCAAGATTTGCCAGCCAGACAACTGAGGTACTGGTGAACAAAAGGCAGCTAATCCTGCATTTTCTAACTGTGAGCAGATTCTGTATGACACCACACGCTGAAGTGTATTTTAAAAGAACACTGTGATGTGCTTCTGTATCTTGACACTACAATGGAAACAGGTTTAACTGTCTTCATTTTCCTTTTAAACACTCTGCGGGAGTTTTTGGCAATTGAATTGATTCCTGGTGAGCTTTCACTGAAATTGCTCAGCAAAGCACACATTTTTCCCAAATTGCTCTGAATGCCCACTCCAGCTCTGCAGCTTGAAGTGTGCCTGTGGCTCACCTGCTGCCTGTGGTTGCACGGAATAGGAGTGCCAGCATGGGATCTCTGCCTTGGTAATAAGTTGCTGGATCAGGCACTTTTGTTCCAGAGATTTCAAGCAAAGCCTAACTTTGTTCCCTCATTTTTGCTTAGTTTCCTGTAATGACGACTTGTAAGGAGAGCCAGCCAACAAACTTTGCTAAAAGAAGGGGCGGCCCAAAAATAATTGAGCAAAAATCTAAATCTCTGATCCCTCTGTGAACAATACATTTTACTTAGAGAGAGAAAAATAATAATACACACATACCCTGAGCCAGATGTTCTCACTTGATTTTGTCCAGGAGAAGAATGAAAAAAAATCTGAGACTGGAATACATCTGAACATTTCTGAATTCTTCACAAAAGCTGAATTATAATGCAATCAAATTTTTTTTTCCATCTTTATTACTCTAACTTGATTCTGCATAAATAGAAAATACAATTCGTGCTGTGTAGTGTCCTTAGTTATGTACAAGCTGTTTCATTCTAGTTTATTGAGAGTGAGTATTTCTCACAAAAGCATGCCAGAAAACTTTCTTCCATGGGATTAAAAAAAATTCTCTAAAGCCCAGTGTTTTTACTGACAAATATTAATAGTACAGGGGCTAGTATTGGTGTCAGTTCTAGATGAAGAGTTCACTACAGCCAATCCAATCTTCCTGTAAGTTTAGTAGAAAAATACATTCTACAAAAGTAGTCCATTTCCCTCTGCAGAGCTCAGCACTAATTAAAATGTTCTTAATTTGGTTGAGTGTAATTAACTTCAAATATTAACTAACATTAACTGAAGTTACACCACTGTAATTCTGAGTAAGTCTGTCCACACAGGGCATTTATGGATTTTAATAAATTCACCTTGAATTCATGTCTTTTTTGGGCTTTGGATAATTTTCGTGACAAGTCTCTGCATTGAGAAGCAAAACTCTTGCAGTGTGCCAGAAGGGGCAAGACTGTAGCCACTTACTGTAATTCGGGCTGCCTGGAGTTAGCCATGAACAGATAGTAGAAGCTGCAGGAGCAGGAAAGAACAAAAGTCTGAACGAGGTTTCCTTGGCTGCCTGCACTGCTGGGACAGGTCCATCACCAGCCTACCTTCCTGCATCCCTCAAACACAGACACAGCCTTTGTGGCTGTCACTGCTGCTCAGGGACCTCATAATTGGGGCTTTTAACAAACGAGATCTTCTGGGTCAAATACAGATTCCTCCAGAGGGAAGCAAGCAGTGGTCAGGGGATGTTATCCTGTCTGAAGCCGTACACTCTTTACTGTTGAGTGTTGAGTCCAGTCCTTCACAAACTTCCTCAGCCATTTTTGGCACATTTCAGTCACACGTACTTCAGTTCTCCATCTGCAAAACCAAGGTTCAGTTTACCGAGGCCATAAATCCTGTGGGACAAGGGCTGCTGCTGGACGCTGGTGCAGTGCCTGGCCCAGGACACCTTTGCTCTGCCTGGACTCTGCCCGACACACTCATAAATAAACACAGATGTGCAAATAGAGGGATGTGCATATGGTTGGATGTATTGCTCAGGAAAAGCAGCCAAATCCTCGGGGAATGGGAAACGACAATGCCAAATGCTGCCCTTTAGGGTTTGACAGTTCCATTCTTCATAAGCTGATTACTGATTCATGCAGTTCATATGATGTTTTCTCAAAGACACAGTAAAGCCATTCAGTCTTTTTGTGGCCTTATGCATTCGGTCTCTGTTCGGGCTTTATTTTTCCTAGGATTTCTAGAAGTAGCACTAGACTTAAAATGTGAAAACTATGCAACTTAGATAAAATGCTGAAAGACAGATGAGTGTTAAATGCATTTCTTTCTTTCGTTTACAGATTTTTCTCATTAAAAATTAAACAGATTTACAAAGCCCAGGAACTTGAATATCCGTTAATATTACAGTATTTTTCAAAACAATAGCACTTCCCTTACTCAGAATAAATGTTAAACCAAATAAAAAGCAGGGAATTTAACTGCTTCTACCTTTGGTTCAGAGAGCCATATAGTTGTTTCTATCCTGATTTTTTTTTTCCAGAAGATTAGGCACTGTTTCTGGGTTTATGGTGAATGTGTGTTTTAAAATGAAATAGTTTACTAGGTAATAAACATTATGCTCATCTACTTTTTAAGACTGCATATTCTAGCACAGTAATAATGCTACACAGCATTTCTTCCTAAATTTTCGTAAGAAAGCAGTTGTAACAACATACATACTTAGCTTTCTTTAAAAGTTCTTCTAAGGGAAGTAATAGGGGTAGGCAACCCAAAAACTGCTGCTAGTTGCTTAGAAACCTTCTTTAACCCTTTTCTCTTAAGTTGTTGAATTAATATAATTACGTTAAAGTAAGACCAGTTGTTTCTAACCTGTATTTAGCATGTAGTTGATTGCTTCTTTTTGAGCCTGGATGAAGGGACTGGGCACCTGAGCCTTTTTTTTTTCATGTGTATCAGTTAATGTAATAAAATACATGGCCTTGCCCTACTAATATTGATCCTCTTCTATAAAAATGTGGACATTTAAAATAAAGGTTCTCTTGACATGAGGACTTGCTTATGAATAAAACTTGCTTGTGCCAGGAGGACGAAGGCATGGGATGAGAGTCATTGAGCATAGAGTCTACTGGCCTCTATAGAAAACATCTTGGCACAGCCATGGTGTATAACAACAGGAATGTGCCTTCCCCAGCCCTGCACCCTTTGCCTGTCCCCAGGTTTGATGTAAGGGCAGCTCTGTTTCCTAACCAGTCCCTCTGAGATACAGAAGTCAAACCATGCTCGTGATAAGTTTGCTCTGCTAAAAATTATTGGTAAGTCAATGGCTGACTTAAAATAAGTTCCCTTAGCTACACACAGCTGCTTCCATAGGACACTAGCCACAGGAACAGACTCAGGTCCTCCAGCCCGACCTGTGTTCATCTGCTTTCGATGGTCCTGCATGTTACCATGTCCCGTCATCATTTCCCAGGCAAGTGTCCCACTCTAAGGTCTTGCAGTGATAGCGTTGCTGTTTTCCACAGCCATAATCAAACAAATGCTCAATAGTTTTCTTAAAAAAGGGGGACATTTCACCAGTTACCTTTTTTGACATCTGGGATCTGTCATCATGCAAATCTGGATTATTTAATTGGCCAAAATGGTTTCTTGATTGTCAAAAGTTTTTTATATATACCATCACTCAAAGCAAATGAGTAAGTGCTACAACCCCATTTCCCTTGGAAGGTAACACAGGAGGCTCTGGGGAGCATGACTGTATTAGTAAGTTAGGACAAAGTGCGAGGCTGTACAGAGCTGACAGCAGCCCTGGGCTGTCCTTGGCTGTGCCCCCACAGCTCTGCTTTGGGACAGAGTTGGGACCATTGAGTCAAGCTACATGATGGCCTGTTGCTGGTGCTAGGCAGTTGTGCAATCAGGTCTATCTAGACAGATCATGCCACTACCCTTGATAAGGAAAAGTCGTTTTAGGAGCAGTCCTGGCATTCCTGGCCACTGTAGCTTTAGAGGAGTGTTTTTTTTAAAGTGTGCCATTTCACACTGAAAAAGTAAAGCCTTCCCTAGGTTTTGCAGAGCACCCAGAAACTGGGGGTACAGTGAACATCACACTTCAGTGCCCAACTCCAAATCTCTCTGTAGCCATGAAACAAGCTGCACTGATTAACAAAGAGCCTGCCAACAGGGACAGCTCTGAGAGCAAGTTTCATAACCACTGTCCCCCACTGGGAAAGGCAATCCCAAGCCAGTGAGCCTTGCCAGGCAGATCCAGCATCTTTTCTCCATTTGGACAGAAGACAAGACCAAATGACAGGCTGTCTTGTGGGGAAGGTTTTACAGGTTCTCTAAAGTTGCTTTTTGCTGCTGCTGAGTTTAAACTCAGGGTGAAGCACAGAAGGCAAGAAAGGAAAGAGGAAATTAAACCATTTCCTTCCCCTTGAGAGCCTGTTCCTTTGCATTTGTGTTGCTTTTAGGCAAAGGAAAAAGTATGCACTGAAAATGGGAAATCTGTCTTCTCTGTTGTGGCAAGCACCCATTTCAGGTAAGATTCATCCAGTAGAGGAAGCGTTAGATCCTGGAGAAAGAAGTGGCATGTTCCTAGGGAGTGGTGGGTAAGGCCCTAAAGGACCAGGTGGTTCTGTGTGCCTTGACCTGCATCCCAAAGACCATTTGGAGGTGCTGATGCTAAGCAGGCTGGTGTGACAGCACTGGCTCTCTCACTTTTCACAGCAGTTCACAGCTGTGGATCGATTTCTATGATCTTGTAACTGCTCCTCCTATACGAGGAGTCACTGTGTGCGGCACTCATTCTCCCCCATTTGGTCACTCTCAGTTCCCTGCCTTTGGCAGCTCCAGCCCCCTGTGCACTCTCCTCATTCAGGATGTCTCACTTCTCACTTCCACCAGGATCTCCTTTCCTGGATTCCTTAGCCAGCCCCAGCTATCTTTGTCCATTATTTGTCAATCCTGTCTCACCTCACTATACCTTCCTTTCTCTCATCCTTTCATCACTCTTAACTATTTTTCAGCTCCTTCCCCGTCCTGATTTTCTCTTGTGGCCTAGATAGAGTACAGTACAGACAGACACCTTGCCCCACTTGTTCTTCCCTGCTATAGTATGGCTTTCATCTGCTCTGCTTTTAAGTCAGTCCAGCCTCCCAAAGAGTGTGGAGGTGAAGGCATGAAACACTGAACTGGAACACACAAACCATTTTTCTTGCTTTTTTGTTAATGTCACTGGTTAAGCAGACGAATTGTGGCTGACACATCTCTGTAGCTGGGGAATTTAAGCTCAAGCAGGGGAAGGTTTGTAAAGTTGGCAGTGCTTGGGAAGAGGCACTCTCTGTAGGTAGAGTCAGTTCTAGCTTTGGCTGACCTCCCCTCTGCTCTCAGACTTACTTTTGCACTGACATTTTTACTCTCCACATCATCGCTGTGCCCAGCTTTATTTACATTGGTTAGGCTTGCCAATGTGATGCTTTGGCTTTTACCATCTCACCAGGTCTGTCCCTGGATTCTGGCACTCCTGTAGGGCTTGCCTTGTACCATCAGGTTTTTGGCAGGGACTGATCCCCTCAGGCAGGCTGTGCCCAAGCCCAAGACCCAGCAGGACAGGCACATGGTAGGATTTGCCTTTGGATGCAGTGGGACCCTCCTGCTGAATCCTCGAGTTATGTTTTGCTCAGCTGGTCAAATTTGAAGCAGTGAATCAAAAGCCCATTCTGGTAAAATCTGGTCAAGTGCAGAGTCATTGCATGTGTTACTGATCTCCAGTGCAGCAAGGCACTGGCCTTTCAGGCACACTGAATGTACAAAGCCTCACAGCTTTCAAATTTATAGCTGTCCAAAACAAATGTGTGAACTCGATGGAGTTTATTTAATTCTGATACCAAGTAAAAGTAAAAATCTGGCAAAGACATCATTAAACAGTTTAATAAGGACTGGATGACTCATTTTGTTTGAACAAATGGATTATTTTGCAATCAGAAGTACAAATGTTAACCAGCTTTATTTTTAGTTGAAAATGTCAAGAGGTCAAAAACAATTAAAGCAATTGTAAGGTGGGAGTACCCAGTGTTTGTGTTCTTTTGGATTTACACCTTACTAAAATTGCTTTTATTGCAGCTTAGCAACTTAGCAACATTTTTCTGATAAGATAACAAGAATGACTGTGTAGGCACATTTACTGGTAAGAAGAGATTAGAGACAAACAGAAATAGAACACACTTTTCATTTTAATAGAACAAGAGTTGGAAAACTGAGAGGATCTGCTTTTTCCTTCCATGATTTGAAATTTAGTGATTGTATTTTAAAAGAAATGTCTGATCTGCTTAGGACTTTCTCATCAGCTCAAAATTCAATGTTTGGAATATTAGGTACAAGTTATTTTATGTTTAAAGTTTCATTTTGAAAGTTTATTGTGTTTATAGGAAAGTTTTAAGTGCAAAGAGAAGCTACCTGAGTTGCAGCTCAACAACAGAACAGCTTTAGGAACAGACATTGTGGGCATCAGAAGGCACTGTCCCTAGCAAGCCATGTGCTAGGAAGGCTGGAGGCAAGTCCAGGGAAGAATGTTCTTTTTACTGCCCCTGACAGCAGGGAGTTAAGATGTACTGGCCCCATGGAATGACATAGCATGAACTCACTGTTGCAACACCTTGCTCAGACTGATGTACCTGATGCAGCAGAGGCACCTGAGACATCTGAGGGACCACTGCCACACCAGGGGTCACCACAAAGTTTGTGTGATCCAAGGAGGGTGGCAGGGGTCAGTGGCCTGAGGGGAATTGGAGCCTACAGAGCTCCATGCCAAGGTGCTGGTGGTGACAAGCAATTCCGTGCTTGCAATATAATACTCTGCCTGGGTTGCACCAGCACCTTCTGCCCTTGCTGCTCTTGCTGCCTGATGTGCTTCTCATCCCCATCTGGAATGCCTTAGTAACCATGTGTTCCCTGTGCAGGTGCGGATTGAGGACAATATCGTGGTGACAGCCACTGGAATGGAGCTGCTCACGTGCGTCCCACGGACTGTGGAAGAAATAGAGGCTTTCATGGCAGAAGGCCAGAATAGTGCCAAATCATTTGGCTGCCTCTCCAACCAAAAGCAGTAAACTTCAGGATGGTACTTACTGCCTCAACTAATCAGTCATCATTCTGATTTAATGCTGCAGCATATAAAATAAAATGCATCCAATTCTTAACAGCAAGAGAAGCAGGCAGCCTATTAGCTGGAAAAATTCATGCACTAAAAATGAAAGTAGAAGGCTTCAACCTTGATACCCAGGTAATGCAACTCCTGCTTGCAATCAGCAGTTTACATGACCAAGTGCCAGCTAAACAGCCCTGCTGATTTATCAGTAGGGCTTACACTTCTGTCAGATCTCAGCTTAGAGATCTGACAGAATCTATCAGAATTTATCTTGCAATTAAATCTGAATTTTGATGATTTAGACTCTAAAATACCAAATGAATTGTCTGAAAGCTGAGCAATTGTAACACTCTTAAGTCCTTTTTTAAACTTCATCACAAGTACTGTGAAAAACAGAAATAAAAATCAGCTGTTCTCAGTGGACATAATGTCACATTTTCCTTATGGATCTGTATCTATGGAGTAAGCAGAATCAAATTTTTATTAAAATTCACCTTGGCATCATTTATGTTCACAACTTCGTGGTCATTAGGCTTTTCTGCTCCAGTTCCTGCTTCTTTATCTGACCCTACTACCAATTTGTGCTCTGCAAACTTTGACTCTTCACTAAGCCAGAGTTTTCTGCTCTGGATAGTGACTGTACTGATCCTTCACACACAGCCCTGTGCTCATTAGATTTTTTTTAACCTGTTTGTTCCTTAAAAACATAGATTGCTTACCTTTACACCTTACAAAGGTGTTTGTTACCTTTAGAAGTTGCAAGAAGGGAATATCTTTGCAGCAGGGCTGATGGTCATTCAGCAGCACATGCTGTGCAGCATGATAGAGTTATATTTAATTGTTCACTGTTAAACAGTTGAGAATGAAAAAATGTAAATTTTATTTGAATTTTATTTGGATAACATTACAAATATGTTAGTATTGGTCACAAAATTATTTTCCACTCCTGCAAGATTTAAATTACCAAGAGAAGCTTTTCTTGCTGTAGGTATTCATCAGCCTGCAGGAGAAAAAATACATTTGTTGCATCACAAAATAGCACTAGGTGCTGGTAACACAAAAATAATCTTTCTCACTTTACATACACATCAAAACTCCTGTTCAATATTCAGGCTTTGTTGCAGTTTGACAGCAAAGCCACTTCAGGTCATCCCTCTGCTGTGTCAGGGGGAACAGAAGCCACAGCACAGTATTAGGGCCTTTCTGGATCTCACTGCCTGCCAGATGAGGATTTTCCCACCGAAAGGACCAGCTGAGTTGATATCTCAATACCTTGGTGTGAGCATCTCAGTTCTGTTGCTCACATCAGGCCACTGACATGCAGGTGATGGGATTGACTGTGAGCTTCTGTAAGTGCCTGTCTCACATGGGGGGCACAACATAACGTGAGCTGGTGGTGTCAGAAACCACTGTGCCTTTGTGCCCTCCCCAGGACAGGATTTAGGCTCAAAAAAAATTCCTTAAAAATTGTCAAATATATTGCTCTAGGAGAACTCTTTTTGCTAAGTGGGTTCGTCTGTGTGACAAGAACCTGCTCTTTATTCCCAACAGCTTGGTGTCCCATTGCTACATAGGAAACTGCATGTGGGAGCCCAAAGAAACATTGTGAAATAATCAAGGACTTCATTAATGCAATTCAATTAACAAAGAAACCTATTTACATTTTTTTAGAGGTTTCGTGATGTTGGTTTGTAAGAGGTAAGTGCAGGAGTTCTTGACTGTGAAGAGGAACAGTTTTTTGAGGAAGGGAAGGTGTGATCAGAAGCTTGTATGTGCTGCTGCATTGATGTTCCTGCTGTGGTGACTGAAATCTTCCACCTCTGAAATGTAGTACCTACACAAGGACATCAGGTTTTGTTTTGGTAGCCTTGCAGATATGAGAACACAGAGACTATACTGGCATTGCTCTGAACTCATCTGCCCCTAAAATGCAGGTTTTTTCAGTGCAAGACAGTGCTCATGGCCTCAGCCTCGCTCCCTCCACTGCCAAATGTTTTCATGGCAGGCTCTGAACTCACCCAGGGGATGGCTCACTGCTATGAGCACTCCAAAACCTGCTGTTGCTTGGGTTCAGAAGTAGTTACTATTTTATAGTAACACCACAGATTTTGGAAGAAGAGCTTTGGAACTGTTTCAAACTAAGCCATCACCCAGTGTAGTTAATTGGCCTTCTCTGCCTGTGATGAATCTTGGCACAAGCTGGGCCCTGCTGCTGCAGAACAGGTCGAGCAATGCAGGGCTCTGCAGGAGGCAGAACTGGTTCTGCTTTGGGCTGTGCCAGCGCAGCAACCCTGCCGTGGGCCTGGGGAGTGCCCGCTCACATACCCAGCTCCCTACTCCACCTGCCCAGCATGGGGATGCATTTTGGTCTGGGATGGGGCACCCTCTCTCATTTTTCTTCATCATCAGGCCCATGAACTCAGAAATGATACATGTAAATTGATTCAACAAATTGCTTCAGCTGCAGCTCAGGGGTTGGGTGCACTCTGAATTTACCTGCCAAATACACCGCTGCAGCAACAGGAAGAGTTAAAGCGGTACAGCCTCCCAGTGCTTGTGGGGACCAGAGCAGATCCCTTCCCTTAGTGGTACAGTGAGAAAATGGGAATTAAGTTTCCTGGTGAAGTGTGCAGTGTTGTACCTCTCTACTGACCGACATGGGATTCTGTCACAGACTGCAGTTAGGAATAATGTTTCAAAAGGAAAACCTTAACGTTTTGCAGGTCTACACTGAAATTTCCTGTACCTTGCAGCAGAGGAGTGAGATGGAGGCACTTTGCTGTCGCACAGCCTGGGCTGCTTCACCCTTCGGGAAAGGGCCTTTGCTCCTTGGAGCTACTTTGGCAGGCAGAATAACAGACTGACCCCTTTCTTGAAACTAGCCTCTTACTGATGGTACATTTAACACAACGATTTGTTACAATCATGACAGTGAGGTGCTGCACAGAGCCCGATGGTCCTCCTAGGCCTTGTCCTGGTGCCAGCCAAGGCCAGGATCGTTGTCCCGGTGCCAGTCGAGGATGCAGATCCTTGTTCCAGTGTCAGCCACAGCCAGGGATCGTTGTCCCGGTGCCACCAAGGCCACGGATCGTTGTCCCCGTGCCGGGAGGGGGCGGCGCTGGAGCCGTGTGGGCGCGGCTGCGGGTACAAGACAAAGGTGCTGTGCGGAAGCTGCGCCGCCATTTCTGTTCCTGTCCCGGAGCCGGAGCGGCGACGGGAGCGAGGGCCGCGTCGTGTTGGGCTCTGTGAGCGCTTTGCGCGGCCTCATCCTCTCTTACACGCTGTTCTTATTAGTGTTGTCGCTGTCGCTGTTTGTTTTCTTATCTGGTTGCTGCTTCCAGTAAATTGCTACCTCAACCCGTAATATGCATTTTATCTCTCTCACCTGAGGGGGTGGGGGGACGGGAGTGGCTGCGTGGGGTTTATTTTCCAATTGGGCCTAAACCACAACATCAGTTAAGAAAACCAGTGCAGAGGCTGATAAACGAGAAATTTCACTTTCCAAACAAATGAATTTTCATAACTAAGTGGTTTGGTTGTAAACGAGAAGGAAGTGGAATCAGAGCTGTCAGAAGCAACAGGCAGAAAAGTCACCCTTCAGAACTTGAAAATGGGGATCACTCCAACTGAAGAGAGATCTTAAGAAATCATTTTCACCAAAATCAGAAAAAAATAGCCAAGATTTCCATCCCTTGTTCTGACTGGTAGAGGAGGGCTCCACACCAGCCTAGCAAACCAACTTCAGGACCACAGGGCCACACAGCCCCAGTTCACAGGCCAGAAAACCAAAAAGAGATTAGTGCTGGCCTTTTCACCAGAGGAGGTGCACACTTAACAAATGAGATTATCTTTTTCCTTGTAATTTTTGGTGTTGTGTTTCTTCCCCCACCCCTCTAATTGCAGTATGTTTTCAGTCTTTTTTTTTTTTCTCCTTTTTGTTAGATCAGACATTTACACAAAACTGTAATGAGTTTCTGATAGTTTCCATGGAGCAAAAACCTAGGTGAAAGAGAGGAACAGAGTCTGTTGCACTGATTTCTCCAAGACAGCTGTGCAAGTTGGGCAACTCTGTACTTGAGGGAAATAAAAAAGGGACAGGAAGAATGAGGCCACTAGAAGCAAAACATTTTTATTAGCTTCTGGTATTTCAACCCTACCAACTTAAGCTGCAGTTAAAATGAAAAAACATGTCTGTAAAAAGTCTACCATAATCCAAAACAATCAATTAAAGTTTTCCACATGTATTAAAAGTTTAAATTCAAAAAAGGACTTTCCAAGGTTTCATTCTCTAACAGTATCTTCGTAGAGATAACATCCAAGTTTTTTCCTAAGTACAGATACAAAGCAAACAAGCATCCCCCAAAAGAATGGATGGAAAAAGGCAGTGTAAGAGGGAAATTATGACAGTGTAGTAATCTACAAGCCAGACACACAGGTTAAATGTAAAATAACCATACTATCAATGAAATATTTAAAAATGAAAATAAATTAAGGTTACATCAAATTTCTGGCTTTACTTTGTTTAAATCCTCAATATAGCACATAGCACTGCATTAGAGATCATGGCAAAGACTTAGCAGTAGCAATAAAAAAGTTGCTATAGAAAAACCTATGAAAATAAAACAAGACTAAAGATACTCCTTCAGACTGTTGTATGATGGCTGTAGAAATTCCACCAAATCAGTTACTCATACTAGGGCCATTTCTTTTTAAAATCACTGTGAATTTCTGTAAAATTAATGTCAGCCAGCAGTGATCCATACATCCCAGCTGTACATGTGCTGTTCTGCCCCTTTCACTCCTTAGCCAAGCTGCACTTTTTGTTCTCCCCAGTACCTCCTCCACAGCAAGAACACAATTTTGCAGGTCAGTTTTTCGGTAGCACTTTCACATTTTCTGAAAACAAACTCCTCATAAGGCCCTGGTCACTATGTGAGCAATATGAACACAAGCTTAAATAAAAGGTTTTGTCAATGTGCTGCTTTGCCTCTTGTACGTAGCACTTCATGTGCCACTTGGAGGCCAACTGCCTGTATATATCATCATAGCATATTGTTATTTTTCTAGAGAACACTGATAAGCATCCCAGCTCACTATAACTACAACCTCCCCATTAACTCTAACTGGGCAGGAGGGTCCTACATGGTGCTTTATAGGACTTGCTCTACAGATTTAAAGTAAAAAGCAAACATTCTCCATAGCCTTTGCATTTTGTAATATGTAATGAAGAAAACAAAGGGCTTAAATACACTAACAGGTATTTAAAAGATATTCTATCCAGTTACAAGTTTCTGATACTATAGTGAGCCATCCTGGTGGATTCCCCCATTATGCGAAGTCTAAAATGGTAAGTGAACATGCCTGTGAAAATGTTTTCTCCTAAATACTACATTCCTTGTTGGCTAAGAGTTCAGATTTGCATAAATCTTTGAGGAGAAAAATATTAAAAACAAATACCCTAACCAGTTTCTGGTTTAATTGTTACAAATCTTCAGTGTTAAATCTAAAAGAAAAAAATCTCCACGAAACAGTGACTAAAGTTACAGTCTTTGCTTGGTTACTGCTTGGGCACTGCAGACAAGCTGCACCTCAAGAGTTCATTTCATAAGGTTGCAGATGTCTACTGTCCACTGTTTTCTGGATTTGTTGTGGTGGTTTCAGTACCAACAGGTTGCACATTGTCTGCAAAATTGTGGGCATGCTCAAGGAACAAGTCTTTCAGTACGCTCAGCTCCTTGGTCAGGAGCTTAATTTTTGCCTCTAAACGTTCATTTTCTTCTTTAAGCTGGTTGACCCTTTGCAATGTGTCTTGTGCTTTCTGCTTGCTTTTTAACCGGCTCTTTTTCACTGCCATGTTGTTTCGCTCTCTGCGCTGACGATACTCATCACTGTTTCTATCCACAAAGGAATTCTTCTTTCCCTGTTTGCTTGGAGGCACAGCTTTGCCTCCACCACCAGGACTAATTGGCACCAGCTGGGGAACCTGCTGCAAACCACTGGAGTGTGCTTGGGTGTGAATCACACTTACACCGCTCACATCTGTAGTGGTGTTCTGTTGGGATGTCTTGCTCATTTGGACAGGCTGTTCGTGGACACAATAGAATTTATTAGGAGACTGAAAGCTCTTGTGTTTCTAGAAGATGTTTCCAACAGATCTTCACATGAATTAAGGGCAAGGTAAACCTAGAAGAGGAAAAAAAAAGCTATTAAAGATGCTGGCTTCAGCTACAATCTTACCCATCACTGGCTTTAGCATAAAGTACTGATTGTACATCTGGCAGTAACACATGATAACTGCTAGAAGTGGAAAAGCTGCCAACTACATTTCTGAAGCCTCAAACGTACTTGGATTGGATGGAACTATTACTGGGTCATCTAGTCAAGCTGTTTGAATTGTTCACTGGCTTCACTCAGTTATTCCAAAGCCATCCCTGATGGATGGGTGTCTAGCCTAGCCTCAAATATCTTCAGTTTCACAACCTCTGTCTTGGCAACATGTTCCACTGTCTAACTTTTCCTCCAGTTATACAATTTTCTTAGTTTTCAGACTGGAGTTTTCCTTCTGTGGCTTAAGCCTATTAACAGCCTGACTCTTGACCAACGGGGGTACTTGATCCTTGTCCTCCTCAGATCATCCCTCTGGGTGTATCCGCAGACAAATTCCTCCCTGCTCTCTTTTCTGGAGCAAGAGTGCTCAGCCTGTCCATCTTTCCTCAACCATCTTACAGCACTCATTTTAAAGATGATATTCAAATTGATGACTGTTGTAAGGTCTGTTAGTACTGAGTGGAAAAATAAATGTATGGAAAAACATAGCATGTTGCAAAGACTGTGTCTGGGTGACATTCAACCACAAGCAACATGCTAGGCCTGTAATAGTATGTATCAAGCTGGTGGGACAGGAACATAGGGTGATGGCAGTGTAGATCACTACAGAAAGACAGGGGACTGTCACCCATCAAAAGACAGCACCCACAGCTGACTCATCCACAAATATGGTCCCCTGCTGTAGTTTGTGTACTGGTCATTGTCCACTCTCCAGCAGACAAACTGGCCTGATGAGCAAGACATCCTCTCACCTGACTCATGTTCTCCGGCTGCTGAGGTCAGCCTGCTCCTGGCCCTACTGGTGGCACAAGGAGGATTCCACCATAGCTGCTGCAGGGACATGGCCCTGGCAAGGCTAACAGCTGGCCCCCTTCTCTTCCCATCTCCCAGCATGACTTCCTAAATGGCTGGGAGAGAAGAGGGAAAGGGCAATAGGATGGTCCTAAGCTCCTGAAACATGTACCTACGGCTCCAATGAGAAGTACTTAGTGATCAGTCAAATGAGCGTGGATTTGTCATGTTGAAAAAAAGCATTTAACTGGCGCTAAACAATCCTACTCTGAGGTCAGACTGCATGGCAGCAGTGCAGCCCAGCACTCTGTCACACACAGACATGCAGTATCACACCACCAGTGTGATACATCCTCCCTGCCCATCCTCCAGCAGCCTGGGGGGGGAAAGCAAGCAGTTGTTGCAGCAGTGGGCAGCGCTGACCACCCAGGGTGGGCAGCATCCAGCCCAGAAATGCATCTCACATCCGTAACAGCACAGTGATGGATGGCTGCACTGTCTGGCTGATGAATGGAGGGATGTGTGAGAGGTTTCTAAGCAAGCTCCTGTGTGTCATTGGTCGTTCTAAACTTACAGGTTCATCAGCTGTGTACTGTTCTTGTTTGTTTTTCTCAGCAGTCTGAATTGCCGTTTTACTTTTGGATGGGATATCATTAAAAGGCTAAAATTCAACTGGGTAGATCAACTGCATGTTTTCTTCCATGATGAAGGAGCCAGAATGAGATGCAGCTGCAGAGTGTGGTTCACTAACATTCATGGAAAAGCCCACTACGTTTTGCTTGAATATTACTCAAAGTTAACATTCTCTGTCACTGAGAAGTCCTCCCAGTTGTAAAGATGTATGAGTACACCCACACCCTTCCTATCAAGAAATCTTTTCATTTTCCTATTTCAGGGCAGAATGAGACCACCAACTCATTTTTGACATCTGTGGAGCTGAATCTGGATACATAGTGTCTAACACCTTGGTATTTAGTATTTTCCTGATTTCAACTCTTTAAGCAACTTTTGCAAACCATGTTTCAATCTCAGATTCTGATCAAATTCGTTTGGTTGGGCAGTTAAACTGAATATCCAGTTAAGAAGATGTTCCTGTGCACCAACACCAGACTGGCAGGGCCTGTTGTAGTAGCATGTGTAATTGCACAGGCATTTTTAGTCAAGGTGTAAGTCTATGCTCTTCTTAGAGGCCTTGTCTGCACTTTTATTTTAAAACACAGGATTTCTGTAGCCCTCAAAGCATGTACAGTTCTGTTAGGTTGTCTATTACAAGTAGATTTTTGACACCTTTTCCAAATCAGACAAAATGCTCTGCTGTCCCATCTGCTTCAACACATTTCAGTGCTTGCAAAGTTCACCTGGACAGGCCAGTTACATAACCCACACCATTTTCACAATCTGATTTTTGTGCTCCATGAACTTCTACAGAGAAAGGGATGGCTCCTGCCCCCAAAGGAACCCCACCTGACATGTAACAAGTTTCTTCACATCACCAGGTTCCATGTGCCACTTCACTCTATGCTATCAAAACTATTTAATACTGCCTTAACATTCCTTTCCTATCTCTATCAGATTTCCCCATGATTCAACAAAAAAAAATTGTTCCATTAAACCTAATATTAAGGGAGTATCTTAGTTGGGCAGTACATGGATATAAGCAGGGAAGATAACCAGTGTTTCACCTCTCAAGCACGAATTCAAGCCCTGCTAGAACAGACCTGCCTCAGTTCCTTCCCACTGGAACTGCACTGATTTTTTAATTAAATAACTATTTCTTGAGTGAGATGTGCTCTTATCTGGCCTGATGATCAGAACCCTTAACTGCAAGGGGTGACACCTGGGTTCCTGTCCTGTTCCAAAGACCATGCAGAGCAAGTAGTACTAACTGTACTGCATGGCAGTTAAAGGAGTGCTAACAGTTGAGGCTTGAAATTAGTTTTTTCATCTGGTGATTTGGAGGCTGGATGCCTATTACCAGTTGTCAGAAAGCTATCTCAGATAGCAACAAGTGCTATGGGGCATCCTTCAGCAGATACTGCAAGGAGATTTAAAGGCAGCAAGTACAAGACATGCAAAGGGGACCCAAGAAGGGTAAGGTAAAGGACATGGTAACTGGGAGAGGCCATGAAGGTGGGGAGGCAGACAGGTCTCAAATTTCTCAGAGCCCATGCAACACAAACACAGCTGTTCCACTCCTCTCCACACAGGTTGGTTTCCTATGAGTGGGCGACAGCTCCAGCACAGCAGGAGACAACTCCTGAGAGAGCCAGCCCAGTTTCTCAGCATCTTGTTCCTATAAAGCTGCTCATTAGCTTCAGCTCAGCAACAGCCCTAGGCTGGTTCCACCCAACACATGGTAGTGTTTCCAGTGGCCAGACAGAACTGCCTAGCTCTCTCCTTGGGCCACCAGCTGGCCACCCAGGAAACCAACTGGCCACCCACTACAGCATAATAGCTGGTAACTCAAGAGGTGTCTTCTCAGGCAGCGAGATGCTTCTTACTGTCTCACAGTGTTCCTCAGGGATCAGTAAAGCAATGAAGGCCATAATTTGCTTTCATACACAAAAAATAAAAATAAAGACATTAAACTTCCAAATGTTTGCTTTGGCCAAAATAACCCCAAAACATAAAAAAAGTGTTCTGTCAATTAAATCAGTATTTTTTTTAACGTGGTAGCAAAAATTACAAAGTGCTTCTCTGCACTCCTTTCCTAAGATGTGACTGTGCTGATTCTGATCATTAGTCAGGATGACTTTATTACACAAATTCACTCAGCTGTCTTGTCAAATGCAAAATGGGTCCCAATCTGCATAGCAATACGTGGCCTCTCTTAGACTTCAGAAGGAATATCCTAATAGGATCCAATTCTAGATTCCGATACCCGTGTACTAAAGATAGTGGCACAGAATTCCAGGCACGCATTTGCTGAACAGTGTGAGTGTCAACTCCTGCATCGGTCACATTCACTGGCTGGTAGAGCTGATGCTAACTCTCACGAACTGAAGGCTGGTCAACAGCTGTTTTGAAACTGCGTAGTTCAAACCCATCACCTCTTGCCATAGCTGACAACATCCCTTTTCCACATTTATTTCAGAATTGCTTTTTTCAATATACGTCTTACAAGAAAAATGCATTCTGACATCCTTAACAGACTGTATCAGAACACCTAAAGCATGTATTTTAACGTGACAGAATCCCAGACACCAGGAGGCAACAAAAGACTCTGTCTTTTTAATTAAAACGACAGCTGCGATTTCTAACGATAAACCAGTTCCTTAAATCCGAAACTTCTGCAAATTATAAATGCTTATACTTTCCGAAGAAGCTCTGCATGGCACTGTTGCGGAGCTGAGACTGCTCTTCCTTGCCGCATGTCAGCGCTAAGGCCGATGCCGAGCTCCCGGCCTGCCTAAAGCTCTGGTTTTAAACTTGCGACTGGACCTATGGAAATTCGCGAAGAACCAGAAACATCTGTCGAGACACTCCCCAGGGCGCCGCGCGGCGCGGACCGGGCGGTACCGCAGGCGCTCTGGGGCGGCTCGGCCGCTCCCGGGTCCCCGGGCCGCGCACCCCGGCTGCCCCTCGGCCGGGCTCACTCCCACCGCGCAGTGAGCGGCCGCCGGGCCCCGCCGCC
>VZRM01000768.1:0-71257 GCA_013397955.1 Grantiella picta
CTGGAATGCTGTCATGGATGGCTGTGTAATTTTTAGAAAGGACAGATTAGTGAGGTGAGGTGAGGTGGTGGAGTTGGTCTTTGTGAGAGAGCAACTGTACTGTATGACGGGACAGACAATGAGAGCTTATGGGCAAGAATTAAGGGACTGGCTAAAATGGGTGACACTGTTGTGGGTGTTTACTACAGGCCCCCTGCTAAGGATGAGGAAGCTGACGAGGCCTTCTGTGGGCAGCTGGAGGTAGCCCTGAGATCACAGGCCCTGGTTCTCCTCCGGGAATCCAACAACGCTGGTATTTGTTAGAGACACAACATGGCTCAGATGACACAGGGCAGGAAGTTCCTTCATATTACTGATGATGACTTTTTGATGCAAGTGGTGGAGAAACTAACAAGGAAAGGTGTGTTGCTGGACCTTATGTTAACAAACCAGGAGCAATTGGTTGAACATTGGAGGCAGCCTTGTCTGGTGTGACCCTGAGATGCTGGAACTCAGGACCCTGCATGGAGGAAGGANGCTGGTATTTGTTAGAGACACAACATGGCTCAGATGACACAGGGCAGGAAGTTCCTTCATATTACTGATGATGACTTTTTGATGCAAGTGGTGGAGAAACTAACAAGGAAAGGTGTGTTGCTGGACCTTATGTTAACAAACCAGGAGCAATTGGTTGAACATTGGAGGCAGCCTTGTCTGGTGTGACCCTGAGATGCTGGAACTCAGGACCCTGCATGGAGGAAGGAAGCAAAGCAGCAAGCAGGACTAGAACACTGAACTTCCAGAGAGCTAACCTTGGCCTCTTCAAAGAGCTACTAAGAGGAATCCCATGGGATAGGGCTCTGGATGAGAAGGGGGTACAAGAGAGCTAATCAATACTCAAATGTCACTGTTCCCTAACTCAAGACCAGTGTATCCCCATGATCAAGAAATCAGGGAAAGGGGGCAGGAAACCTGCAGTGAACAGGAAGTTTCTAGCAAATCTAAAATGGAAGAAAGAAATTTATGTGATGTGGCAAAATAGACAAGCTACAAGGGAGGACTACATGAATGTCCTCAGTGTATGCAGAGATGCAATAAGGAAGACCAAGGCCCACTTCGAATTGAAACTGGGAAGGGATATCAAGGACAACAAGCACATCAGCAGCAAAAAAGAAGATAAGGGAAAATGTGGGGCTGCTATTGAATCAGATGGATATCCCATCACAAAGAAAGGGGAATTACTGAATGCCTTCTTTATTTCTGACTTTACTGCTGAGGTCATCCTTCAGGAATCCCAGACCTTGGAGGTAAGAGAGGAAGGCTGGAGAAAGGAAAACTTTCCTTTGGCCATAGAAGGTTTGGTTAAAGATCACCTATGCACCCATAAATTAACACCCATTAATCCCTGGGCTCTGGTGGGATGCATCCACAGGTGCTGAGGGAGCTGGCAGATACTGTTGCTACACTCTCCATTATCCTTGAAAAAACACAGAGAAGAGGAAAGGTGCCTGATGATTGGAGGAAAGAGAATGTCACTCCCATCTTCAGAAAGGGCGACAAGGAGAATCCAGGAAACTACTGGCCAGTCAGCCTCACCTCCATCCCTGGAAATGTGATGGAGCAGATCACTCTGGAGGTCATCACCAAGCATGTAAGGACAAGGTCAAGAGAAGTCAGGATGGGTTCACAAGGGGAAATCAGGCCTGGACCAATTTCATAGACCTCTGTGATGGCACAGCAGCATGGGTCGACAAGGGGAGAGCAGTGGATGTTGTCTGCCTCAGCTTCAGCAAGGCTTCTGACACTGTCTCCCGTAACATCCTCATAGGTGAGCTCAGGAAATGTGGGTCAGATGAATGGACAGTCAGGTGGATCAAGAACAGCTGAAGGCAGAGCTCAGAGGGTCATGATCAGTGGAGCAGAGTCCAGCTGGAAGCCTGCAGTCAGTGGTGCTCCCAGGGGATCACTACTGGGTCCAGTCTCATTCAACTTGTTTATCACGACCTGGAGGAAGGGATCAAACACACCCTCAGCAAGTTTGCTGGTGACACTGAACTGGGGGAGTGGCTGATCCACCTGAAGGCTGTGCTGCCATTCCGTGGGACTTTGATCAGCTGGAGGGTTGGGCAGAGAGAAACCTAATGAGGTTCAGCAAGGGCAAGTGTTGGGTCTGCACCTGGGGAGGAACAGCCCCAATGCCAGCACAGGCTGGGGCTGACCTCCTACAGAGCAGCTCTGTGGAGAAGGACCTGGGACTCTTGGTGGATCACAAGTTGTCCAAGAGCTGTCAGTGCCCTTGTGGCCAGGAGGGCCAGTGGTGTCCTGGGGTGCATCAGGAAAAGTGTGGCCAGCAGGTCAAAATGAGTGATCCTCCCCCTTTGCTCTGCCCCAGTGAGGCCACCTCTGGAGTGCTGTGTCCAGTTCTGGGCTCCTCAGCACAAGAGAGACCAGGAGCTTTGACAAGGGGGTTGGACTGGGTGAAGTCCAGAGGTCCCTTACAACCCTAATCATTCAGTGATTCTGTGATTTTGAGCATCCAAATTTAAATAAAATGCAAAGTCTTGACAGATAAAAATATTTGATCTTCCTCTGAAAACCTGGCTTTTGAAAATTTATATTGTAGGCATGTAAATTTTCCCACTCACTTTTCTAAATTTTGATTTTAGATTCAGAAACCTCTGAAACTGAGAGTGTTTGGGAAACTAATAGAGAAATAGTTCTCAATTTTTGACAATCCAGGAATTTTAAAGAGGTAAATAACCTAGACACTGTTTCAGATGCCAAAATACTGTTTCTTCACCTGTCCTTGAGATTGTTATGAAATGTTGGTTTAAGCTGAATTGAGGTTATGTTCATCTTTGAAAGGCTAGGAATGTACAGTATAAGCAGAAAAAATAACGTTATTAGTTTTCCAGCCTGTGTTAGAAATTAAAGAAAAGGTGCATGAAGTGACATCATTTGCTATTCCATGCTGCTGAAGTAGAGTAACATCACTTTTGTTCCAGAAAAGTCACATGCATCCTTCAGGCAATGTCAGAATAAATGCACAAAAACTTGAAATCTAGATATATCATACTAGTTGCCACAGAGCTGCCAGGGAAGTGGCTTAGTGCAAGGCATTGCCCCAGTGGTTCTGTTTCATTACACAGTGCTTAAAAAATGATGGGTGCTTTATTTTGGTATACTCTTCCCATTCCTCCAACCTATTTTTGCCTAACATTCAATCCTTGGCACACAAGAAGCATCAGCCCATTTGCCTAACATGACCTATCCAAAAATAAACTGCAGATGACTGATCTTTAGTATTTTCAGCAGATGGCAAAAGAGGCTCATACTGAATGGCACGAACTTCCTAAAACTGAGCACAGCAGCAGCTGACTCCAATCAGACCAAAGGGAAACATCCCTTCTTTTGTTACAGTAACAAAATTGTCCAGAGCTGGTATCTGAGAGTATTAGGAGAAATACACATTCTCCCTAATTTTACACTGAAACTAAACCCTTAAATAAACCTCATCATTAATGATGCAAAAACCTTTATTTCGGCTTCTCCCTCACAGAGTTTCTTCTCCAGCATGTATTTTTGTCAGTCTTTTCTGATGTCATTCTCTCTGTGCATTTAGGTAAACAGCACAGATGACCCTGGGACTGCAATGACTGCACACATCACCTTCACAGCTTATCGTGTGATTTATATATTATCTGAATCTCACACCCCTGTCATTTTGTTTCTGTGCATTACTCTTTTCCTCAGGACAATTCATTTACAATGAATTACAAACCAGAGAAGAAACAAATAGTAAGTCAGTATTGCTGACATTGATGCGACAATTTTGTATTAATCTGTAAGCCCAAATTGTCTTCTCCGGCCTTCCCAACACATGAGCTCTGCCACTCACCGCCAGGTTCTCTATTACAAAGGAAACTGGACCCAAAAATCAAAACCATCACCACCTGAATTACATACTTCATGTGTAATGAATTTTCACAAATGTGTAGTAGCTGAATTAGAATTCAAGAATAGCCCTAGGTGCAAAAGCTGAGAAATGTATGGGAAGAACCACAGGTCAGACCTTTCATATCAAGGATTCTTAATATCTCTGTTTCTTAAAATATAAAAGACAGTAAATAATTTTGCCTTCTTTTTTATTTCATTGCCTAGCCACAACCACATGAAATAGCTGTTTTCTATGCTATTCACTGCTGTGAAGAATTCTTTTATTTTTATTTTTATTTTTATTTTTATTTTGTAACGTAATCTTGATTTCTGAGTCGCATCAGTACTTTTTCAGTGAAGTTGCAGGAAAAATGCACCAGATGGCTCTATGGTGACATTTGTCTGGGGTAGATTGCCAGTAATTTGTTTAGAGTATATTTACTATCTTCATTCCATGAAAACATTAACTCCGAATATACATTTTAAAACTCTGATAAATACCTTTATCTTTTTATGTTTGATACTATAGCAGGACTGAGAGAGTGGTTGAAAAAAAGGCAGGTAATAGTACTGAAATTTAGTCTCTTGACTACGAAACAAAACCAAAATAAATTTCAGTCAACACAGAACGGAATGGATACCCATAATCACATTTTATTATGTGATCTTGTCTTATTCCTTGAGTGCTACACACCTATAAGGAAATTAAATCTGAATTATGTACTATACTAAATAAGAATGACGCCTTATTTGTGTACAACCAGAAAATGGCTAATTAATTTTCCTTAATATTAGGCAGGTTTTTTGAATCTTCATGTCTCTTTCTCAGCCTTTTGTATAAAGTTGTTTTTCTTAAGGCAGGAAGCGCTCAAGTCTTAACAAAAATTTTTGCGCTTAACAGGGGTTTTAGAGTGAATTTGGCATTTGATTTGGAAATGACGAATGGGAGAATTTTGGAGCTCTGTTTCTGCTGAACTTAACACTTTTTGCAATACCAGAGGAGCAAATGCAGCCTGACATACAGAGGATGTGGAAAGTCAGGGCAATGCATACATCCCATGCTTTGCAGAGCTGCTGCAGAACAGGGATGAGACAGGTCATCAGCTGGGTTTGGAGGAACTGAGAGATGGTGAGCTCTAAACTCCAGCCAAGAGTGAGAGCTGCTGGTGTCACAGCAGGTGTTTATATGGTGGGGCGAACGGAGAGCAAAGAGCTCTCTCCATCTTTCCCAGTCAGATCTTGAGTTATGAACTTCTATTTCATCGAAAGTTTCAAATGAATAAAAAGACTAACTTGAGAAGAAAATATTTCTATGAATTTTTTGAGAAAATCAACACATTACAGAGAAAGCTATTACGGCTTTTTCAAAAAATATTATGTATCCTGTTCACTAAGTTATTCAAGTTTTACAGAGAAACCTAGGTACATATTGATCATCAGGCCAAAAAGATAGCAAATAACAAGACATAAAATTCAGTAATTTCTATTTAATCAGTATTCAACTAATGAAAGCACCGTAAAGAAATGAGGAAGACTCCTCATGTTTGAGATAATTACCAACAATATATAGGTTACCCAAATCTAACTCTACTGAGGGTTTTGTAATAGCAAGTGATATACAAGTGTCATTCACTAGTTTTTAGAAACTTGTTCCTTATATCATCACTGAAAGAGAAGCCAGAGCCTTTTCCTTTTAAAACCAGAGCTTTTTCCTCTTTGTAAAGGCACTCCTAATGTAAGAAAAAACCCAACACCATGATAAACTAGAGCACTATAATATTTCATTATATGTGAACTCACTATAGAAAACACATAGAATATTGAAGAAAAATTATGGTGCTCTAAGAGTAAATGAAAAGAATCAGTACCTGCAAGAAATTTCCACAATTTTATGGTACTTGTATTACAACATAAATAAACGTAATGGCAAAAATCTGTTTCTTTAGTGTTTATTTGTAAAAATTCATAGTTCTATTTCAGAAAATGTCTCCAGGTATAACGTGACCAATATGTATGCTTTCACTTAGCCTTCTCCACAGTATTTCAGTGAACATTTAGAAAGTGCCACACAAATTAATCCTGGTGTTTCTCTTTGTCTTTCTGTATTTCAAACCATCAATAGTTGACCAATCCCTGTAAAACTGTAGCCAAATGGTGGAACCACAAAACTGGAAAAGACTATAAGATGTCTTTCAATCATCAGCTTTCTCACTTGGAAAAAATAGCATTTTAACATTTTTGACTGCTCTTCACGGAATCATAGAATTGCTTGCCTTGGAAGGGACCTTAAAATCGTCTCGCTCCAACATTCATCTAACATATTCATAAAGACATTCTGTGATACAGATTTCACAGACTTGACAGACATTTCAGCTACTTTTCTGTCCTTATTGGAATAAATATTTTCCTTGATATGTACCTGTATCTTTGTTGCTCTAATTTAAACCTATTACTTCTTGTCTTATGGACACAGAGTAAGAACTGTTCTCCCTGTTTCTACTGCAGTTGCTTACAAATTTGAAGGTCATGTACCCTTCCCTTCATGTTCTTAAGAGCACACAGTTTGAGACTTTCTTGAAAACACTATAAGCATCAGTCAGACATGATTTCCACTGATGGGCAATAATATATTTCTTTTTATGTTCTCCAGTCTGAGAGCCATTGTTTTCAGGATGATGCTCTCTTCTAGTCAGAGAGCACAGCAGAAGTCTTCTGTATAATATCTGTTTACTTTGACGATACTGTCCTGCTCTAATCACAACATACTCAAAACCAGCAAATCTGTGTCCCACCAGGAGTGCTTTTTCTTCATCTTTCTGACAATAAAAAAAAGTGTGGGGAGGTGGTGGTGAAAAAAGGAGAAAAAGGAGGCCAGTATAATGCCCTTCTACTGAAAGCAAAGCTTTCATAAAACTCACTGAAGAACTGAGATGGAAGTGAAGTGACACAGAAGATGGGCTTTTTAGCTCACCTTCAAGTAGTTGGATGAGGTTTCCCTGACTCAATAAGAGTACACTTAAATCTGTATAATTCTCTTTATTCAGTGCAGCACTTGAGAAAAAGGAAAGAGCAAGGGCATATAACAAATGCATTACTTTTGTTTCCCCCTTTCATTAATTTTGTCTTCTCAGATATACTTAAATTTTTCTTTACAGAGACACAGAACTCTCACTAGCTTACTATCACTAAGCATTTTATTTTGAAAATATAAATAAGAGTAAATTTCAGCTTTCTTACTATATTTGCTATTTCAGCTACTATACTGGATTTCTGAAACTGTTATGATTGAGTCACCCTGCCTAATACTGTTGCAAGATACCCAGGGTAATATCGATGTCCCATTAGTTTTACTCCCCTGGAGGACAGCTATCATCAACATGCCAGTATTAAACAAGAGAGATGACAAACATCAGCCTCTTAACAAGAAAAGGATCTCTGTGTAAGTGTTGTTATTATTCTGCAGACCCAGAAAACACTACCATCAGCTCCTGCCACAATTACAACTAACTGGACCCTTTATATTGGCAGGATTTTACCCTTTCAATTAAATTATGTAGAGCTGTACGATTAATCTACTTTCTCACATGGATAGAAAGATGTTGCTAATAGCTAACTGCAAATGCTGGTGCATGTATGAACCCAACCACAATTTCATTTTGTTTCCTAATTACAGTGAGTGCAGAATACCCTATGAAGGAGGAGAGTCAAGAGATGGAGGCAAGCTTGAATTCATGTCAAGAAAAATCTATTCCCATGTTTTTTACAGATAAAGCAGAGCACAAGGAACGATTAGGTTAGAAGATAAAAAAGGAAGTATATGGGGAGCAGAACATGAGTCTTGGAGTGACAGTTTTCTCTACAGTAATTTTTAACTTTTCCACAAATCTTTTTTTCATATTTTGTCTGTCAGCAAAAACCAGTTGTTTAAGAAGTTCCTTTCAACATTTTTTATAACTCTTAGTTTCACTGCTACTTGGGAAGAAAATACTGTAGCTCTGCACTTGGTCACACAAGAATATATTAAATGGCTCTGTGATGACTGCAGCACTCAGGTAACACCGAAAAACTGCGAATGAGTGCTGTCTGGAGAGACAGGCATCAGCTGAGCAAAACTGTGGGAACTAATCACTCTTTGGACATGGCTATAGGCAGCTGGACCACACCTCATACTAAGGGCTGCTTGGCAGGTGACCTATGCAAATCTCAGTGAGGTCTGAACTATCCAATCCTGCCTTGACCAACTGCAAACATGATGTGTATGTGCCATGATCACATACAGATATGATACTGAGGCTCTGGTCCTATACAGAAAGGCAGTCCAAATCATACCATTTCCTCCATCAGGAAATTCAGAAGGGATTTTGAGAAGTTTCCTGCAGTATTCATCAAGTGCTAAATTCACCCTGTGATGTTCAAGATTTTCTAAAAATATCAGGTAAGTCAAGAGATAATGGTCTTACCTCTGCTTGTGGTATATCAAGCTGTAGATTTTTCCAAATGACCAGCTGGTATCTTGAAGCCATCAAAGCAAAAGAAAAATAAATTCACGAGGAACTGTTTAAATGGAGAATGGTAAAAGCTGTGTGCCATCAGAATGGAGAAGTAAACAGTAAGATGTTAGCTCTTATTTGTGTGACTGCTCAGTGAAAATATCTGAAAGACTGTGCAGGCACTCTGCTAATCACATTTGGAAGGTACCAAGACAGGAGCAGAGTCATGCTATAACAACACCATATTCTGCCAAATGCCTAATAGCAGCACAAGGATTCTGTTTTAAATCCCTTTCATTGGCATAAATTGAATCTGGAGTTATTAAGATGACTAAAGAAAACTTACACAAATTCCATGAGGAATTTTGATACCAGTCCTGCTCCTAGCTGGGCTCAAAAGCCTACTGGTGTGCTGACCAAAAGAGAAGACATCTGTAGCATTTCAAAGACATTTCTCATAAAAACACTGAGAACAGTAAATAAATGTAGCTGATATATGTTCCCTTCTCTTTTTCCATCTTCTGAATTTAGAGAGCAGCGTATAATGAAAATGTTATTTGAGAAGTGGAAAAGTCAATGCAAGATAAGTGTTTATAGGTCTACCTAGAGAGAAGTGGCACTAAAAATTGGTGGACACCTCCAGATCTCCAAAAGTCTAACAGAAACGCATATACTAAAGAGTGGAGTCAGTTCTCACACTGACTACAATTCAGTTCCCATCACCTGTGATAGGAAATAATATAGTCTTTAGCATTCAACAGCCACAGTGTACATTGTAGCACAGAAATGAAATCATCATGCTCTGTGCAGAACTTATTTCTTATGAGAATGGTAATTCATGCTGCTCTCAGCAGAAAGTGAAAAATCCAGAAAAAAAATACAAAACCCAAAGTCAAACTCTAGCTTGCAGTCTTGATGAACAATGAGGGAATATTCAAATGAATGCCCATAACATTAGGAGTGAAACCTAATAATAAAGCAGGATGCAACACTATATGGATTATATTCCCCATTGCAGCATATGATCACTGTGACACAGGATGTCTAAACATCTAGTGCTTTCAGCTCTACTTAAAATGGTGCTGAAGCTACAAATCACGGGAACTGCTGATACATGGGGAATGCAATTGAGCCATTTCTCACGCGTACATGTATAATCTCAGCCATGAGAAAAATCTGTCTATTAGAAAATCAAAATCTCACTCCCGGCTACGACAAGATCTAATGGGAGAAGAGGGAGGGAAAAATGTTTGAAAGTTGTTCAAAATAACTCAGTGTCTGAAGACAGAAAAATTCACGAGAAGATGGAAAAGAAGAAAAGTGAAAAAGGCTTCGTGTTAGAAAAAGTAACACCTAATGACATGTTCTAGTGTCAAAGCAAGATGAAGCCAACTTGTAGCTATTGTATGCCTGGATTAATTATAAAACTGAAAATCTGCAACTGCAGAAAGTTCAGGATTTCTTTCTAGTAGCTCTAGGACCTGACTTGTCAGAGGCATATGTTGATGTTGCTAACGTCAGAACCAATGTATATTAACTGCACTCATATTTGTGTCAAATCCCTTTACATTTCACACTTTTTCTTATGTCATGAAGAAATCACTGCAAATTTAAGCAATTACACTTGACAAAATCTTGCAGGTAAATTGCAGTAAGTAAGTGATGACTGTGTTCTTCACTGCTCAAAGATCACACATGAAATTTTCTTGCTGTTACTCACAAACATTATCGCAATTTCTATTGCAGTAGTCTTCAGAACAGAATAATAAAAGTGGCCCATAGGCTAGTATTTCTTGATTAGATCTTTGACATCACTTTATGCAAATTTATCTAGAGCTATGTGATAAAAGGCAGCAAAAAATTACCTATTGGTAAAACAACTAATATACATGAAAAGATAATTTCATTTAGTAGAAAGCTAATCCCTTCTCTTAAGGCTGAAGTATCGGTAATTTTTTTTCCTTTAAAGGCAAATCTAAGATAACTGCAAAGTAATACAATTTGCGAAGTCTTACCAACTTATCAAACTTGTCAAGAAAATGGCCAATGGATTTTCACTGGAGCAGTAGGAATAATTTCAATTACCACATTTTATAACAGCATGCCTCTTTCCTGGTGCTGGTGCTTGTGCTAGTGCTGGCACTTTTCTGACCCTGAAATAACAACTCCAGACAAGCTGTCCCAAACAGCTGACTGAATCAACTTACCCTTAACACAAGATAGCCCTGTACTGGCCTTGGACAGCATAGGACATCAGCTGCCAGGGTAGAAAGGATTGTAGGATCTCAGCAACCTACGTTTAGGTCAGTGCTTCCATGGCAGAGCTCATGCTGAAGTGTTCAGGTAGTATTCCTACTGCTGTCAGCCAGGACAGAATAAATTTCACCCAGGGAAAATCAGGTTTTTTTTCACACAAGAGGTAACTTCTGCTCACAACCAGATGATGTTATTAGGAATATTTCAGTGAATGGGAGAAAAGAAAGAACTATCTACTTTACAACTTACTTCATTGTGAATTAAATAATGGCAAAAGAGAAAATACAGGATTGTTTCAAGTCAGAAAAGGGTTAACTGGATTTCATTTCTCCATGCAAGAATCCACAGCAATAGTGGCAGGCATTGAAGCTAAAACAAGGTCAAACAAGTGGGGTTAGACAATGTGCTACTGGCTGGAGCCAGTCAGACACAGATTGTTCATTTCTAACCTAGCAAATTACTGAGGCATAACTGAAAGGACTGTCAACTTGTGGCTTTTACAGAATGTGATGACTGCTATTAATACTGCACTTCAGGTAATTTAGTTGTCAGGATGTGACAACAGTATTCAGAAGGCCTATAGTATCACACTGCAAAAATGTAGTATGAGATTGATCAAGATAATTGTGTTGCCTGAAAATATCTAACATACTTGATGGTAATCAGTAGTTTCTCTTGGAAATTAATTTCTCTTGTAGATTTCAACCCTCCTCCCACCACCAGATGCGTATGAGTCAGTGGGCTAAGGAGTATTGTTCTCATTTCAAAGGAGCACTCTGACCACCTCTGCCAACAGCCACACTAATACGGACAGACTTTGAGAATTACATTCTGCAACCACTATTAGCAACAATGATGACGGACGTCGAAAGGCAGGATGGATGAGCAGCATGAGCAGTAACATGTAGGGGAAAGGGAAGAATTCCTCTCTCTGGTATTCAGAAAGTGCCAGTCATGTGAATGTCTGCCTAGAAATAAAACATCAACCACAAATGCAGTTCATAGCATGACTGTCTGCTGCAAAGACAGACACCTCATGCATTAGGCCTAGCAGACAAATTGGTGAGGAAGGCGAAGAACCACAGGGCCAAATAAGGGAACTCAAACTGACTCAGACATTTTACTGCTGTTATTTAAGATTCATGTTCAAATGAAGTCATTATTTACTAACCCCAGCAGTCATCTGTCGTTGATGGAGCTCTCCCATAATATCTATAGCACTCCATGAAATATTCTTCTAATCTGATAGCTATAAATACTGAGGTCCCTGAGTGGAGAGTTTAGCCATACTTTCACCTTAACTCTGCTGAGAACTGTAGTTTCAACAAAATTCCACATCATGTTTTGCTGTCTTTACAGCTTTGGTCTCAGCAAGGCTCTGGCCTTGATGAGGAGAAAGATAAAATCAGTCTCCCATGTCAGCAGAGGACTGATGCTTCCCATCCAGCCTGCAGCACTGGGACAAGATGAGAAAAGGTTTGTCATTTTTAGGGATGCATGCAGATGAGCAGAACTGCAGTCAATTCTCTTTCATGGACCAACACATCACCCATGATGAACTGTCAAATGCTAATTTGTCAAGTGCTTATTAAAGCACTTTCAATTTGTTATGTGCTTATTAAAGTTGCAGTCATATAAATACTTGCATGGTGCACATCCACACCAGAAATAATGCCCAGTATACTTTATATAATGATCTAACCCTTTTAACATTGTCATCTACTTCTTCAGTTTTCTGAAGTAATACAGACTACCAGAAGACATGCTGGTCTTCTATTCAGATATGTTAATTCCAGATGAAGGACAACCCTATTAATTCTATTTGTAGTAGATTTCAGCTTAGTTTCTGGTATCCTTTCATGCCTTTGTGAGTCCTCAGGAAATGAATGAGAGCCCTCTGCCCATGGTAGTGGTAGTTCATACTAGCACTTTCCTGTGTGATTTCTCTGGTGACTACTTCAGCCCAATCTCTGGAGTTTCCTCCAATAAGAACCATATTTGAGTCTTCTTCTGCTATATATATTTTTCCTCAGAAAACCAACATAGGAACAGGAAAACTCAGAACACTTGGCTTAATCATACATTATTTTGTCTGTTTCTGTTTTCTAAAATTTTCTCTCACTGCTCTCTACCGGGTTTGCTGTGAAATAAATTTGAATACAATGCAAATCAGAGACTCCAAACCTCATCTGTTTCCCTGGAGTTGTTTGAGTACTAGAAGTGAAAGCTTTCTTTTCTTTACTTTTTAAGAGATTTATATTCATTGCTATAGGTAAGTGAGGAAGAGTTCATCTTTCATCACTCACACAGTGGCAGTATTGCTGTTGTGTCCTTCTTATTTCTGTGTGTTTACATTGCATAATTCTGCACTGCCCTCTCTACTAACTGAAACCTTTTCTCCACACCATCCACTGGAGTAATGTAATTTTCATAATCCACTTAGTAACTTTATCTATGGAAAATCTTAATAAGAACTAGTAAGAAAAGAAAAATATATTTATCTTGTTCTCAAGAAATATTAGTACACAGGAACCAAACCTGCACCAGGAGCATCTGCCTTTTTCAACTGTAAAATGATACTGAGGACTCTCCCACTCCCCATTTTTGTTTGCCCATTGAGTTTAGAAGTCATACTGGCAGAATAAGCTCACCCCAAACTTTGTATCAAGCAGCTCTGACCAGCCCTGTTCGCTACACCAACTAGTTGCTCTGCCTTAAGTCCACTCACTGGCAATAACACCATCTTAGCAAATAGCGTAGCATATTCAGTATCCATGCCATGACATACTATTAAGGAATTATTTCCTGTATCTGTTTTGAGATGAAAACACCTCTCCCTGCTCAAAAATGTGTTTCTTTCTTGAATGCTGATTTAACCCAGGAGCTGAGAAAAATAAGAGAATACAGTGTGTAGATAGAACCCTCTTTAGTGTGGAATTTTTGCCTCTGGTCATACTTTTCAATGCATTTCTCCCCAGTGCAAAGTCTTTGCCAGTACATCTGACATCCAGATACATCTGGAAACCTTTTCAGTGTTCAAATTTTACATTATCATCTAAGCCACATTTAGTTGATACTTCAAAAGGCTGCTCACTACCAAGAATCAAAAAGACTTCACTATAACAAAACCATAACATTCAGGTCACTATGCAGAGCTGACAATTTGCTAAAAAACACATAAAAGAAAAAAAAACAGTAAAAGACCTAAATTAACATTTGCAGATGTCTGAATCAGACTATTCCTTATCTTAGCTTATATGCTGAATGTAATTCTTTCTGTTCGTTTTTCCAACTCTGTCGCTGTTGAAACGCTAGCAGAGAGAGAGAGAGAATCCAGCTCCTCAGCGTGGCCAAAAAGGTGTATTTTATTAATTATTTCCAACTTATATAGACTTTGAAAGGTCACAGAGATTGGTCAATTCAAAACCTCCCCCCAGGCCGATTGGCCAGGCTTGAATGTCCATATCTCGAGAGACTGTTCCAAACAACATCCAAACTTTATCTTTGTTTATAAAACACAAGAAGAAGAGAGAAAGAATTCTCATGGGAAAGGTCTCTGCTCACCATACAACTCTAATTGGCCTATTGTCATGGCTGCCTGAAAATCCACACAATTAATAACACTTTTAATTCCCTTGATATTGAGGTATCATAACACTATCATTCAATGCACTGAAGATCTAACATTTTTCTACAAATATGTTCCACTTCCAGCACTCCAGAGTATCTCTGCAGAATGACACCTTGCCACGGCTAACAACATGAGCTGGTGCTGCTTGCAGGAAACACCACTGGAACAGCGGTAAAGCAGGTAAAGCTGCCCAGGCTCAGCTCCACTCCTGCTAGAAGATGTGAAGGGATCTGGCTAACATCGCTGCTGTTTGGTGTCCTCAACGAGCTTCTGTGTCTTACCTTCTGTCACTAAAATTGAGTTCACATCAGCACCAGCCAGAGGCTGGTGTGTTGCTCTGAGCTGGGCACTGTTGCATTAACACCTGTTTTTCAGATAGAAGGATTTCCTCTTAAAGCTATACTGTAATAGAGGGCAGAACTGGATTCTTGCTCAGCTGAGACAAGGGTTCCATGGCCTGATTCACTTTCCAGTCTTCCTGGACTGAAAATCATTGCTCAAAAATATGGATATAAAACTCCCAGGGACTGAGGTGGAAAACTCCCCAACTTTGATCTGGGACACTGGAAGTGGTTCTTGCTGGTAAATGTGTGTAGCATGTTGTGTATTAGTGTGACTATTTTGGACAGAGCACTTGAATAAAGCACATTCCTGCAGCCACCGCATGAATCACTTAACCTGGCCTGAAGGAGTAACTTTAAGAAAGGCCAAAACCAGGTTTAAAAAACAAAAAGTTATCCTTGTGTTCAAATTAACTGCACTAATACCACATAACTAAATAAGTCATTATATTGATAATGACTTGCTAAGATTTTCACCTTTAGCTGAACAACACAACTATAGACTGGGTTCATGAGGGTGAAAAGTTATTGGCTTTGAAAATTGCAGTAGTGTCTAATGAAACCAGCTCAATCAGAAGACTCTTTGAACTAAGAAGATCAGCTCCATATTTTTCTTATTTTTCTTTTATATCCAGACAGTTATTTTAAAGCCAACATTTACATTATGATAAAAATGCAACTTCTCCACTAACATGTAAACCAGTTTTTAGCAAATATAAGTAAAGCTATAGGCAAATCCACACAGCTGGAAGTAAACAGAGTATCTTATCTATAACATGTAAGCAAAGAGTAATACTTTGAAATTATTCCTTAGAAGAGAAACTCCAGTAACTAAAATTCAGAATATTTTCAAGACCTAGTTTAATTTCCAGCTGTCATCATCCTTATCTCATGTTGGAGCTCGAAACAGAAATAAACATAAAAATAATTTTACAATATTTTAATTTATTGTGAGAGGAAGTTAGGAAATATAAGATATAAATAAAATTATTTTATTATGTATTTTTTCTTCCATGTGAAGAGTGGTTTTCAGCTCCTTTTGTTTGTGTTTAAATCTTTTATCCTTCAGGTGAACACTGCTATCACCAGAAACTTGAATAGTAAATCAATTAAACTGGCAAAACCAAGTGAGCAGTGGAACTGGATATTTGGCTTTGTAAAGATGATTGTCCAAACAATTTTTCATGCTTTATACTGGAAAGAGCTTCACTTAGACATGAAGGTAGACAGATGTTCTTGTAAAATCCAGATGACATGCAAAGAAAAAGGGAGAAAGACTTATACACATTTCATCCATTTTACAGCAATTTTAATCTACTTTAAAATTCACTGAAAAGCACTGGGAGGCCCCACGATCTTTGGTTCTGTCAAACCGTCTCTTTCGGTTTCAGACCTAGCCACAGTGTCTGCTGTTTGAAGCCTTTGAAGTATCTACAGATTGGACTTACACTGCCCTCAGCAACTCGAGGGAGGAACCAGTGGTTTGAAGGAGAAAAAATCCTCTGCTCGCAGCCAAGTTTTGACTTATCTGTCAGATTTGGGCCAATCCAAAGTTACTTCAAAAGGCTTCAAAGTGCAGACACAGTGGCTGGGGCTGAAGTTCACTTTGGAGATTTTAGGATACAGGACTCAACATTTTCCAAAATTAAATTGTAAATGGATTAAAATGAAGTAATGTAATTAAATATATAGGCCAACTCCTTTTCTATCCCTTTGCAATCTACTAATGAAATGTACCTTCGAAGCAGTAGACATATGACAACCAAAAATTGTTTAATTGTGGTTCAGTTTAACTTAACAACCTCTGTTCTATCTGTGAAACAACATGCAAAGATATTAAAAGATATTATTAAAAGATAACTGTGTGCCTCGGGTGCTGAGTAAACCTGGCCTTGCATCCCACTGCTGAGCTCAAGGTGAGTCATGCTTTCTAATATTGTTACATGCAGATCCTTGATGTATATAAAACCTACATTGAGATTGATGAATACTCTGGCTCACTACTCCTCTCATTTTGCAGGCTTTTTTCACTACCAGAATATACAGAACTGTTTTAAAACAATACTTCATCAAAATATACTAATTTAAGTAAACCTAATAAATGTGGAATTCCAAGGTCTCCCTACTAAACACAGTGTCATTCTTCAGGCTAAATTTTTCACTAGAAGAGTTTTTTTGGTGAGAGGAGAACAAGCATAGCAAGAGGGTGTTTTGGCAAAGGCCACTTTGGATAGCCATTGAATCTCCACTCTGCTTGGTCAACAGCAAGAACATAAACTCTAGTTTTCATATCCCAACAAGACACTGTAGCCCATTACATCAATTGAGAAAATTTTCTCTCTGTGTCTTCCTTTATGAAGTTGCTCCTAGAATAACAGAATTGTTTAGGCTGGAAAAGACTTCTGGGATTATCAAGTCCTTAACATGACCAAGTCCTCCTACACTGAGCAAATAAATATTTCCTCATCCAGGAAAAGGATGAGATATTTTAAAATATTTCTGCGAAGTGGGGAAAGGTCAGGTATTGTTTTCTGTTACTGTGACCATAAACTTGTTTGTTCAAGGTGAAACTAGTTTAGGAAAAGAGGTGAAAAACTCATCTGGGACAGGGCAAAACTGTTGATCAGTCAGTCCTCTGAAATGTAGGAAAGTAAATATTTCAGGTAGGTGGATTCAGCAGAAAGAAAGGCACTCTCCATTTGTGTCCAATGTTTCGTGACCTCTCAGAGACTGACCATCCTGAAGACTTGGAAGAGATACTTAAAACAGATTTTAGTTCTTTCATTCAGCACAGAAGCTGTCTAGCTGTGGAAAAGCATGAAGGTTTGTGCTGGTCTCTGCATTTTAGTGTCTGTAGGTTTTGTTAAGTGTGTGTCAGCTGCTGCTGGGACCTACTCTGTGGGTTTGCCCACTTTGATTGCAGTAAAGAGACGCAGCAAAATCTGTTCCAGACAACTTTTGTTACCGTGAGGTAGCCAAACCTGGGTGATGCCTCCAGAGCTTGCTGAAAAGGTGAAAAGTGTTTGCTCTTAAGGACTGAAGTATTTTTCTCAGTTCTCATCAAAAAGGTTTTTTTTAAAGGAACAGAAATTATTCAAAATGCTCTCAGTTATTATTATTAAGCATTAGAAAAATCTGATAAAAAGGGAAACAGCAAAAGGATGGCCTTCTTTGTGCTGACATGGTTCTCATCAGGGAAGAAGGACTGTCATGTAAAAGAATCCAGCCACTTAAATTCACATGTTACAGTCTAAATTTGTAATACAGCAGACATATAAAAGACATATAATACATTCCAAAAGAGTTGGGAAGCATATTCATGCAGTGCAAAACAAAAAGTTTATTTATTTAGAACATGCTGGGAATCTTGATTAGCGATCATCAATCAATCTAATACTTGGCACCAACATTTGTGGTTAAATGGATTAATGCAACTGTCTAATTAGATGAAACACTATAGAGTTCCTTTCAGATGCACAATTGTTAATTAGGCAGAACACTGCCATTTAATTTTCTACCCACATCTACTTCCTGCTGCACCAAACATTTCCACTGATACATGGTCACACATAATACAACATGGAAATTTAATGAAAGAGCTTAGGGCAGGAAGCAGATGTAAATGCTTCACATAGGCTAGAACTTATTTGGATAAGCAGGACATAATCACCCTTACTTGGCTGCCTCTCCAATCAAATAAGTGAGAACAGTTCAGATTTCATTAAAATCCAGTTGTGAACAAATGATCTCTTGCGCCTTTGTCTTCTCATCCCGCAGGTACACCTCTGGCCTCTCCATCAAGATTTAATGGAAATAACCAATATAGCAACTGGCTGAGCAATTTCCATATTGCACTGAGTCTGGCTGGGAGTTAACTTTCTTCACAGCAGTTTGCACGGTGCTGTGCTTTGCATTTGTGGATAAAGCAGTGTTGATAACACAACAGTATTTTTGCTGTGGCTGAGCAGTGCTTGTACAGCATCAAGTGATTCCCTCCAAACACCTGTGTCTCCAAAGGCCAGTAAACTAACTCACAGTCAAAGGTTCAGCGGGAACATTGGTGGAACAGCTGACCCAAACTAACCAAAGGAGTATACTGAGATTTCTCAGAATACTCCTTTGAGAGTATCCTGAGAAATACTCTCAAAGGAGTATTTTGAGAGTATTTCTGCCTCTGAGACAGAAAAACAAAGAGATAAAAAAGAACGAACCACTACATATATTACTAAATGAAATAGTTTTGTCCAGGCAAATACTCAAAAGTTTTAAAGGTTCAGGGTGAAGAAAGAGTTACTCTTTCCCATTTCTTTCTGAAAGCAGACATAGAAGGGCTATCCCTCTAAAAGAGATTAGTCGGCTTTCTTAACAATTTTGCTACCCAAAAGCCAAGAATGAAAAAACTTCGTACAAATTTTCATGTTATGCGGGAAAAAAATTTAAGTGTGGAGAGAGAGATGAAAAAAATAATGATACATTTTGGTAAAGATAGAAAAACAGCAGCCCAAAATCCTGAACAGTAGAAAACTATTTAAGCTTTTAGAAGTCTTTTCAGCTAGAAATCAGAAATACCTGTTTAAAAAAGCAGTCACCAAACTGATTTTAAATTTAAAGACTCTTCTAGAAAAGGCCTTTTTTATGTTAAATTTTTGTATTCATATTAAAAAAAATAAGGAATGGAGAAAAGCAAATATTGAATGACTGAGTCCTCCTTCAGCAACTAATACACAGAATGTTTCAGTGAAAATATCGGCTGTAGGCATATCTAGAGGCAAAGGACAGAGGAGCTACTTTGCTGTTTGTACCTCTATCCTACCAAAAGAAATATATTCTCTCAGGTACAGAACAGCTCTTTTCTAAATTGTTATTTTTGAGGCAGATGAGGACATTTCAAGAAAACACCCATAGGTATTGCCTCTCAGTTTTTTGGAGTTAAAACCAAAAATATTTCTAAATAGCACACTACTCTCATGGGAATGAAAAGTTTAACCAAGACACAGAAATATACAAGTGAAGGAAAAATAACATGATCTGATACAATTCTATACCAGACTTCAACTTGTAGGTAGTTATAATTGTAGCTTTAAACAACAAAAGGAGGAGATAAGCCTGTCTTCTTCAACACAGAAATACCCACTGCTCCACAGCTAGTTAAAGTCTGAGTATAGTCTAATTAAAAAGTTAGGATGATTCATTATATAATCCACAGTATTCACAAATGATGGCATCAAATGTGGATAAGATTTTCAGAGCAAGATGTATGTAGATAATTTAGCCCTACAGGAGACTACTAGAGCCACGTTTCTATGATTTTTCAACTTCTTGTACACTTTACAGTATGGTTAGAACTCTTACCACTAACTTTTGGAAATGCAGTATGATCTTTCTTATAATCACTTCATAACTTTCATTAGCTTTTGTTAACTATTGGGATAATGGTTCTTTGTTAATCTTTCTAGTTAATTATCCCTAGTTAATTATCTAGTTAAGACAATACGTTTTGCTTTTCAGTTAAAGTTCAGCTGTGTTTTCTTGAAGTCCAAGGGAGAATAAAATTAGAGAGTTAAAAAAGGACATGGCACAGAAGCCTTGAAAAGTTCTTTTTCCCATGCAAAAAATTCAGAAGGGACTTGAAGAGGAAGATTTTTTTTCCTTTCAGCAGGTTGCTCAAATTCAGTTCAATCCACAATGGAATTCTAAACTGGAAAGAAGAAACCAAGAATTGTTTTCATATTGTAGGTTCTATTCATTTATAGGAAACAAAATGTAGAAATCACAAATTAAAATCAGGCTGGTCTAGACTACCGCAATTCACAACGTTTAATTCAACAAAAGTCTATCTATGCTTAGAGATAAAAGTGAAAACTGGGGGGCTTTCATATCAGAATTTAAAAAAATATAGTTGTTATCATGTTTTTCAAGACAATGCTAAAAAGTCAATAAAGAGAGGTTGAAAAACATTACTTATTTCTCTTGGTGAAAATGCCACCACTTTGTTTATCCCATATTATCTTGAAATAGTATATTTAGCCTTTGGGATCTATCTGGCGAAAAAAGGCTTTCTCTAGATTTTTGGCACAAGACAAGTCAGAAGATACAAATAAAAGGAGCATCTGAGAAAACTAATTCTAAAAACTCCAAAGTCTACTTTTTGAGAGATCATAGTGAAATAAATTGGGAAGTCATGGGGAGAGCATTTGAAGGAGTTTATGACCACTGCAATTAACAAGTATATGTGTTTTCACAAGCCTGCAACTGTCTCTTTTGGTAGCAGTAGATGGATGTTAGCACTGTAAATGATGGAAAACACAATGTATAGCAAGCCTTTTAATGTATTTATATTTATAATTACATTTATGAATTATTTATAGAAACATATAGATCAAGGCTTCAGGCTCCTTTGTGGGCTCAGAAAAGCAGTTCGAAAACAGAAGTTCTGTTCTCAGTTTTGTCTGACCCAGAAGTGTTTTTCAACTCACTGCATCACTATTTCTCTTCCTAATGTACTTTGGATTGTCAGTTCCCCGAGGCAAGGCCTGGTTTTGATTTCTGTGCATGCAGATAGCACAGAGCAGTTTCAGGATCAGCTAGATGTTTAGGGAATTCACAGGTGTATGCATAACCAAAACCTGATTTCAATTTCTAATAAAATCTCATTAATTTTACAAAATTTCAAGTCCTCCTAATTTCCAGTAATTGTTAGCCATTTTGTTGGTGCAATCCTAAATCTTGATTAGGTATTTCAAAGAGGGAAAACTATGAACTCCCTTTTCACATTCTCCCTGAAAACATACATAGTTTAATAACTGTTCCTCTTTCTCCAAAAATTCAAACGCTATCTGCAGCTGGATACAAATCTCAAAAAATTCTACATTGTCTGTAGGAAAAGTTGGCAAGGCAAAAGTCCAGTCTCAGGTAAATGTTACAGAATTGTGGCTAAGCAGGTGTGCCAAATACAAAACATAAGACTATACTCAAATGTCTGGAAATTGTTTCAGGTAATATCTGTGTTCAAGTCATCCTTGATTAAAAATGCTAATTAAATACCAAAGTAAGTATTTTCTAATCATACACAAGGAAAAAGATCTATAAGGACTTAAATAGAAATGATAATATAGGGCCTTGCAATCATCACAGATTTTTTTGCTATTAACTTATCACTCAGTCTTTCACTGGAACTCTAAAAGCTAGGGACCTTGTAATATTGATAGGGAACATTGCCATTTGGTGATCCAGTGTTGCTACACCTGTGGCTTTGGAAAAAAAGGACAAATTCAAAGCACTAGATTAACTTGTGGAGTGCTGTTTTCCATGACCAGAATAAAGGGCAAGCCTAAAAAGATTAAGGCTAAAAAAAAAATCATTTGGCAGTGCTGTGAAACTAGTATCATATTCTTGCTTTTGCACTTTTCCCCCCCCTTCCTTTCAGACTTTGTTCAGGTTTGGATGTTTAGTGAGCTGAATTAAGTGGCAGAGGAAAGTAAACTCCCTTTTCCCAGAACGTCCTGGGCGCTCACGAGGGTGGTGAGGGAGGAAAGCAGTTCTTCAGAGAAATTTCAAGGGTTATATTAAGAATAGTCTCAATAATCCTGTTCCATGGACTCTCTTTAAAAACATGATAAAGCTCTCTCATTCTGATAAGTAATATAGGAAGGGTGAACAGATAAAGGTGCATTTTTTTGGCCACATAGATATGGCGGCTTCTACCCAAGCATTGCTATATCATAACCAAGTCTAATGCCAACTCTCATTACCAAACTGTTAGGGGCCTGAAGTCAGTTAAAAGATTCATTACTAATCTTGCTACTAACAGTATTGCTATTACCACTGTTAAGTCAAACCAACAGTACACTATGACAAAACATAGAAGAAGTTATTTATTGAAGTAGAAAGTGAGATGAAAAATTGCCATCCAGAACCTCAAGTAGCTCTCAAATAGTCTTGAAGGATCTTGGCACAGAGGGCTCACTGCAGGGTACTGCTCAGCTCACAAAACTTACACCTTTCTTAAAAGTGCAGAAATGGGACATGCTCTGAAATTTGTAAGAGAAAATTCAGATACAGAAGAAAACTAAGCTAGCTTGGAAAAGTTTTTCAGGAATTAGCAGCAGCTGTGCTAGTTACAAACTACATAGGTGGCAAATGATGTCACTTCTATATAATGCTCCCTAATCTCATAAATTCACCACAAGGCTAATCACCCACTGTTACGCCACCTGTGGGTTATTTTAGGCAAACCACATTAAAAATAGCTGTCTGTCTCAGAATGACTTGATAATGCAAAGAACACAGTTGTACTCCAGAGTAACCAGAGGGATGCATTTAATACCTGTACTAATACCTGTGATAATCTTTAATTTATGTCAGTTTAGGGAACAAAAATTGAAAAAAATTAGTTTTGTTTCACATAGTATATAAAAATTCCTCGAAGAAGTATCAGGCTTCCTGATCTAGTATACATTAGAGTTGAGCTCAGTCCAGGTACCCTGGTATACATGTGGGGAAATTCAGAGAAATTAATCTGAAGAACAAAAGTAGTAATTGAGTGTTCCTTATGAACTGTAATCAGTGCCTCAGATGCCCAGAATGTTAGTGACTGGAAGACATAGAAAAACAAGATTAAGAGTCTGAGCAAGTGCTCACTGTTGAAAGAAGGAACTCAGATCTAACTCCAGTTAACAAAAAGGAGCGTGCTTTTAAGAAACATTGATTTATCTTCACAATATTCATGTAAGAAACATAATTTTGTCTCTTAAAAATGAAACACTTTCTTCACTCAACCTGAGCTTTTATTTCATTTCAGTCAGAAGCAGAATTCCTTTTTTTTCTCTATCATTGTAAGTTCCACTGTAAGAGACACCTTGAAAGAATAGCTCCTGCAAGTGCTCTAAAATACCCATTTAAATCAGGTATCTTGCAAATGCTGCAAAGCAGAAATCCTTTAATGATTCATACAAATTAAACCTAGTATTTTTTTATAGAACCATAAACTATCCCAAGTGGTAGGGAACCCACAAGAATCATCAAAGTCAAACTCTTAGCCCTACAAAGGACACCCCAAGAGTCACACCAAGTGTCCAAACACTCCTTGAACTATGTCAGGCTGTGACCACTTCCCTGGGGAGCCTGTTCCAGTGCCCAACACCCTCTGCCTGAAGAACCTTTTCCTAATATCCAACCTAAATCTCCCCTCATGGAAGCTTCATGCTGTTCCACTTCCCCTCATGAGGAAGCTGTAAGACTACTTACTCTGTTAAATCTGTGTATTTTTATTCCTAAGAAAAATCTTAAGTAATCAAAATTTACTTATACACCAGAAATCTACACCAATGGCACCAACAGATGCTCCGGTCCAATCTAGTTTTAATAATACGAAATTTGGTGTATTGTGCCTTTAAGGAGCAATGGCTGGTATTCCGACTACCTCTGTTTACTGTGGAGCTTCCAGCTGATTACATCAAGCTAAATCAAACCGACCTTTTGGAAGCACAGATGGAAAAATAACAGCCAAAACAACAATGGAGAAAGAATTAGAATTTGAAGAACGGTGATAAAGATGCTTGTGGGGAAAATGTTATTTCTAGAAGTTGCAAAACTATTTTCCAGTGCTGTGATCCAAAGAAAATACAAAAGGTGTTTCTTGAGAAAGAGATTAGATGGTAGAAGAAAAAGGTTCAATGAGGGTCCAGTACTCTAGATGAAACAGCAGTGGCCTATTTGAGACAAAACCTGGGAAGAAACCTGGCAGCTATGCTCAGGCATGGTATATGATGATACTTCTGGAGTAAGACCCAACGGCATACACTGTTAATTACTTTCTCCCCCACTTACCAAACATGTGCAGGCAAAAAAAAAAAAAAGTTTAAGACATTTCATACCACCTTGTCTTGTACAAGTTAAACATAAATCAGCTTGTCCAACAGTAGTCATGCAAAGACCACAAAGGCAAATGTTGGAGGAAAAAAGGTAGCTGATTATCTGTATTGAAGGGTCGGAAAAAAGGTCTAAACCTATAAAACACTTTTGCTGCAGGTAATGTCATGTCCCATTCCAAGTGTCATGACCCTTTTCTGGCACTGCATTATTTAAGAAGAGTTAAGCAGAAAAATTCTGTGCACATCTGAATGGTCTTTTTCAAGAATTACAAAATTATAATGATGCAGATTGTAAAGGTTCTGGGACAAGCTGGTTTGGTCTGACAAATGAGAGGAACCTCTAGATCTCCAGTCAATTAATCCATTCCTGTTATCTCAAGTAATTGTTCTGGAAAATCTGTTCCTAAATGAAGGGCAACAGTATAGTTAGTGGGCATGTATATTTATGGCAGAGGCAATCTTGCCAGCTGGCTCCAACAAAACCACTGTTCTCCCAGGCTCAGAAAATGGAAAATTCCCTACTAGTAAGGAGCTACCGTGGGAGAAATTCCCCTTGTCCTTTTCAGGGAGAATGAGATACAGCACAAAGAAAACTGCTGCTAACATTTTTCATATGGTCATTCCATACAGGGTCATATATTGGTATGGTTGACCTTGACTGGACACCAAGTGCCCACAAAAGCCACTCCATCACTGCCCTTGCTTAACTGGACAGGGGACAGAAAATACAATAAAAGGCTCATGGATTTGAGATAAGGAACAGGAAGAAATCACCAAGTAATTGCCATCACAGGCAAGACCTGACTTGGGAAAACGAATTTAATTTATTACCAATCAAATCAGAGCGGGGTAATGAGAAATTAAAACACCTTTCCTCCACCTTTGCCTTCTTTCCAGACTCAAATTTACTATGATTTTCTCTACCTCAAACCCTCAAGTAACTCAGGGGAATAAGGAATGAGGGTTTGGTCAGTGCCTCACATTATCTCTGACACTCTTTCTTTCACAAGGGGAGGACTTCTCATACTCTTCCCCTAATCCAGCATGAAGTCCCTCCGTGGGCAGCAGTCCTCCATGAACTGTATCAGCATGAATCCTTCCACAGACTGCAGTTCTGTATGTACCATTTCAGTGTGGGTCTTTTCCATATGGGGCTCTCTTTTGGGAAAATGCTGCCCCAGCATTGGTCCTCCATGGGGTCACCATGCCTGCCAGAAAACGTATTCCACCGTGGGCTCCTCTTTCCATGAAGCCATAGGTCCTGCTCCAGGGGTCACAGCCTCCTTCAAGCATCCACCTGCTCCTTGAGGTCCACCTGGTGTGGAGTCGTCCGTGGTCTGCAGGTAGGTATCTGCTCCACTATGGACCTCCATGGGCTGCAGGGGCAGAGCTGCCTCACTGTGGTCTCAATCACAAACTTCAGGGGAATCTCAGCTCTGGTATGTGAAGCACCTCATCCCTCTCCTTCTGCACTGACCTTTTTGTCTGCAGGGGCTGGTTTTCTCATATTCTCACTCATCTGGCAATTGCTGTTGTCCAGTCGGGTTTTTTCCCCTTCTTAAATCTGTTACCACAGAGATGCTGCCACTGTCACTGACAGGCTTGGCTTTGGCCAGCAGCATATCTGTCCTGGAGCCCGCTAGCACTACCTATGTCAGACACAGGGGAGTCTTCTGGTAGCTCCATACAGAAGCCACCCCTGCAGCCCTCTGCTACCAAAATCTTGCCACTCTCACCCAATACTATTGGACACCTAGAAAAATATACCACCTTTTTCTTCACTTATCTTGTAATTAATCTAATCAATAAAAGCAGGTGGGTCTATGAAGTTCTCATTCTGCAGTTCCTTGACAAAAACATATTCAGGGAGTAATTCTCAATTCTGCAGGCTGAGGGCACAATCTCACAGACACATGTCTGCTCCACAAGACAGGTTTCAAGTTCCACCGATGTTCCTTTATCTGAGCTGCCTTCTGAACTGCTGTAAGGACTTACAAGAATGTAGTTAACTGTCTCAAAAAACTATCTAAGAAGGAACTTCCCATAAAATAAGCCACCACAACAGGAACTTGAGATAGACAGAGATGACACAGCAGGAAGGAGATAATTCCAGGCCTAATGGACATTAAGGTTTGGTTAGCACCTGAACAAAAATTCTCACTGTGGCAAACTGTGGGCAAGAAAGCAAGTGCTTATATACTTGCCATCTCAAGTTCTGGGAACAGCATCTAGGCCCCGTGGATACCTGGGACTTGGACTGTATAAAAGTGGTACCTCCAGAAGAATGTCTCAGGCACCCCTACCACTTAGGAGACCAGGGTGAAGAAAGACCAGACGGGTGCTGCACGAATCCATGTAGTGTTGAGATCTTTGATTAATCTCTCTCTCCCTCTCTCTCTCTCTCACTATCTCTCTCCTCTCTCCCTCTCTCTCTCTCTCTCTCTCTTTCCCTTCCCCTCCTTGCCCCCACTTCCTATTTATCTCTCTACCTCACATTTACTGTTTAATAAAATCTGTGCTGTTGACTTTGCCATATGGTCTCATTTGCACATTAATTGAGGGAAAGGCATATCTTATAATCAGATCATAACAACTTCAGATCGCAAATGTAACAGTATTCTCCATTGACTTTTAAATTCATTATTGAATAAATGCATTAGCATGTTCTCACACCTTTACCACAAGCCTAACCACCAGGTACTTTTACACCATATTCACTGCTCCTTTTCTAAATATTCCTTCAGGTCATTGTCCACCTTTTGGAATGCCATATTTTGTGCTGAGGTTCCACATAAATCAGCCAGAAAATTATCAATGAATTTCCCATATTGATTATTTAAGCCATTTAAAACTAGCTGGATAAAATATTTGACAGTATGCTGAATAAAAGTACTAAAGAATGTAATTTCCCTCTGTGAAAGTGGGAATGATAAGATAAACTAATGTAGCATCTCCATGTCCAATATCCATAGTTTCTTGAACATTAAGGCTCTAAGAAAATGATTAATTATGACAGCTGTTTCTCAGCATTGCTTAATTCTTTTCCTATTTTTTTTTTCTTTTCAACATTAGGCTATTAATTTCTGCATCAGTATGATGGCACATTTTTAAAATACTTCTATTAACAGCAGTCTTTTTTTTTATTGCATCTATCTTCATTAATCTCCATTACTATCTGTTTATATGTCTCTAAAGCACTCAGCTCCTCTGTAGCTCAGAGGGCAATTCACACCATATATCATTTCACACAGGCAGTTATGACATTGCATTGCTCAAGAGAGAAGGAAAGGGAGAAAGATTCCTGCAGTGAGACTTTCACTTGAATCTCTTTCTGAATATGCAACAGCAACCAGCACACAGTAAATCCATCATCTGGGAGTCAGAATTCTTCGTATTCACTGTATTCATATTCAGACTGTATTCACAAGTGGATTTGTTTTTTAATACACATGAACAAAAGACAGCAACAAAGACAATAACATTACATTTGAAAAAAAAACCAGTATTAAATAGTGTTTTTAAAGGACACTTGATACTAAATCTTATTTTCGTTTTACAGCTTTAAAAGTTTGAAGAAAAAAAATTTCTTTTCTTTTAAAGATTACCTACCCCAAATTTTTTTCAAGTCCAGTTCCGCAACCTTCCAACTTGCTTTTCCTTTGCATTCTTACTGTTAAATATCTTCCATTTTTTTAGGTATAGCATTTCTCATTAGAAAAATTACTATTGATAAAGTTGTAAAACAATGTATTTTAGAAAACAGAAACTATTTTTTTATCTTATGACGTGTTTTGTGTATTATGATAAAATCTCTTGAACATTTCAGATTGAACCATTATTTTTCAAGAAAGTATGCACTTGAATTGATACTTCAGTTTTGAATGTTGTATTTACCCTTTTCTATATAAAATCACCCTAAAAGTTATTGTAATAAAATGTGTGACACGGACAAATTATTGTAATAAGGACTGTGAACAACCATAAACAGGTTGATTTTATTGAAGTGTTTCTCCTAAAAATTACAAATGTGGAAGAACAACCATGGATACTCAGAATTAGATCAACGTAATCTTGTAATACAACATTAGTGGTGGAAATTAGTCTTTTGGGTTTTTTCCCTACTTTCTGATTTCTGCTCCTTCCATTAAGTCAAACATTTCCACTGTAAAGAAAGAATTTTTGTCCTGAACTGATATATAGTATTGGTCACTATTTTAGTCCTCATCACTAGACAAGCCATCCATGAGATCTAGGATAGTCATTAGCTGAAGTCACACGCAAGTCAGAAGGCAGAAATTTGTGCATCTGTTCCACAGCATTCAGAAGTTTAAAAATACATAAAAAAAAAAGGCTATTGGGATAGTCTTTGCAGATTTCTTTTGTCAGATAAATGCAAAACATAACATAAGCAAAGTAGGTAGCAATGTTTCTAACAATCAAAGCAATGAGGCTTTGGAATAACCTTGCACTGAAAGCAGCAGAGAAAACAATGTAAATAGAATTTTGATGAATACTCAGAGTTTTATAATATGAATTAAAGGATGATGTCTTCTGCCATAGTGAGTATGATTCATTAATTTATTTATTTTTGTCTTTCCTCTTTGTTATCTTCATGCACCAAATTTGAAGATTGCTTGAAAGAAAGTGAAAGGTTTCAAGTTCCTTGATAACTGATAATGACATAAATAAAATACAGAGGGAAAGAGGAGATAATTTCTACGTGTATTCACAATATTTTAGTAGTATTATTCATGTAATGATCATAAACAATATGTTCGCAATCATCCATTCACACAGAAATTCACAGTAGAATAAGACAGCTTTTCTTTTCTGCAGAACTCAGGTAAAAGTCGAGGACAAATACCTATTCCTCAAACATGTCTCTTTACTGGAATGACGTCAATCTTAAAGACATTTTGTAACCACTACCAGAGAACAAGCAATGCATTTTACCATCAACCTCAAGGCCACTGAGGACAGTGTCAAAAGCATTTCTTGTTGTTATAAGCAATGGTTTTTGGTTAAAATAATATTGAAGACCCATAAGCTGCTTAACTACATCTAGAGAAACTACAACAGAAGGAAAGAAAAATATTTCACATAATTATAATTGTTAACGGCAATCTCCTCATTTTTAGTTGCTTAATAGGGGAAAAAATATTATAGATCACTGATCTGAGGTAATTTTACATTGCAGATAAATTAGTACAGAAGCACCAGTGGTGATTCCTTTTTCTCGTATTGCAACTCTCCTGAAGAACTAATACACTGAAGCCTCCCGTTTCTAGGTATTGGTGAACACGTAGATATGACAGCCTGCAAGATCAACTAAATTCCTGATGCTTTCTTGTGATTTTAAGCAATTTATAACTAGACCACAAATTATCTCTTATTCCTGCCTGTACTTTCATATCTGTTCCTACTGTACCATCTGTGAACAGCAAAGTTTTCTTCACGTGACTGTCTTGGACACTGTTATTTACATTCAAAATAATTCTTCTTGAATAGTATTTATACTTGAGGGCATGCCAGCCAGCCAAAGGGACCGTGACAGAAATTTGCCAACCGGAATGTCTTTCCCAGGAGGGCAGAACCCTGTGGGCTGCAGGCTGGGGCTAGCAGGGCCAGGCAGCATCTCTGGGGGATGGCCCCAGAGGGCAGCAAGCTGAGCAGTGGCCAGCCATGCGTCTGGGCAGCACTGGGAGACAGCACTGTCAGGGCATGTGGGCACAACACAGCCCCAGAGCCTGGGAAGGGATTGCCCCCTCTCTCCTGTGTACATCACACCACACCGTGAATATTGCCCTGCATGCAGGGAATCATGCATGCAGCCACAAGCTGGCTGGAGATGAGAGGAAGCCACCAAGGCAGTGGGACTGGAGCCCTTGCCCTGTGAGTAGAGGCTGTGGGATATGCTAAAGTGATTTTTCTTCTATTCCTATGCCAAGACTGGTAAGAAGGATATAATAAAAACTAATTTGGCTATTATCTTCCACAGACACTGAAGGAAACTAATGACTGAGCTATGTTTGCATATAATAATAGCGGGAATTTTCAGCAGTATGTTGAAATGTGGATGTGATAAAATAGAGCTGCAAGTATATTTTTTAACGCAATTAAAATAGGTGCATAAGTCACTGAAAATATATTGCTATAATGCCAATTTGTAATTTTTGTTAAAGCAGCAATTTAAATTAAAATACAGCTGTATTTGCTGAAGTTCAAAAAAGCCTATAATATATATAATAAGTTTAGCAGACTATCATTTCTGAAACAAGAGAACAGAACAAATATCTGCCCAATAGACAGCATTTTCCCTTTGCAGTCCTTTCTCTTTTTATTCCTTGCTCCAATTTCATTAAAGCTAATTCATCTTGTTGGATTTTTAAACCTCAACAAGCAAGTAAATTTTTAATTACTAATTGAAAAATCACTCGCTGTTAGTGACAATACTACATCGAAGGTCTATTTTGGATATCAGGTTTTCAACAAATTCAACAGCTTAATACAAAGAGTTAAAATTAACTTATTTTTGCTTGGTTTTTTTTGTTTCTTTTTTTGGGGAAAGGGGGCAGAATCAAGAAATAAAAACTGGGTAGTCATAGACCTACCCAGAATAAATCACTCCCGTATTTTCTTCTCTGTAGGTTAAAACCTAGGAGACAAATCATGCATACATATTTCAAACCCTGTGGATCCCACTTAACTATACAGCAACTATGTAATTTCTAAATAAGCATAGATTATCCAATATCTCTTGCAAGTTCTTAGGCAAACTTCTTAATATATTTTAAAAATAATATATTAGATTGGTTTAGATTAATATATGAAATGGAATCTGTAATCTATTTTGTCACAATTCCAGTTTAAATCATAGAGAACTGAATAAAAAAGTTTTTTTCCTGATTAAGTTAACACAGCTGGTCAGCAATGCATGCAAGAATAAGAGCACACATTTCTTGCAACACAAAAATGCAACAGATTCTTTTTTCCACAGGATGGGAAAGAAACAAAAATTCTCATTGTGTAGAAAACTACATCTAGAATTTTTGGTAGCAAGTGAAGGAACTTTGAGTACACATTAAACTCATATTTTCCTACCCATAAATTCTCAATAAAATACCTGGCCTAGGCCCTAGCCCAAAAGCTGCACAGTGGGAAAGGTATACAGCACCAGAGATCTGAAGACAGTGTATGAAGAATGGAAAGCAGATTTATTTCTGTGATCCATGATAGCATGATAGTTTTCCCATGAGGGAAAACTCATCTCTGCACAAAAAATAATTGTCTTATGGGTAGGTAATACACTGAAAAAAAATTAATTCCTTGAAGGATAATACCCCACCCTTCCTTTTTGTTCAAAATTCACTATCTTCTGATTCTAGTGCAAATTCATTCCTATCTTCATTATAATTTAAGAATGTAATTAGAAATATAATTAGGAATATAGGAATTATAATTAATACCTCTCACAGTACAATCACATTCAAAAAAGAAGATTGTTCCAGAATGTACACTAATCTAGCAGGGGAAGAGGGAAGTCTATGTACTATATTGCTACTGAAGGAGGTCAGATAAGACTGACACAAAATGAAAACCTACATGGAACAGAAATAAGCTTCCCATTCAAACAGCAACCTCTCTGTAGAATGATAAATAAATAAGAATTTTTGTATAAGATGTTGTAAGCTTAAAAGATTGTGTAAAATGAGGCAAAAAATAAATTAATTTGTTTTGGAAGCACACTCTAATAACAGCCTCTGTGTAGCAGAAAAAATATTACAGTGGATTGTTATTTCCAGGTTAGGTATTATACATCCTATATCCTCTAACAGATTTTTTCTGATAAACTTGCTGTTCAGACCCTACCAAAAATCTTGCTTCCCCCAAAATCTGCAGAAAGTCTGGTATGATCAGACTGACAAACATCTTGTTATAAGTTCCACTGGAGTACAGCCAACCTATTTGGATTCAGGCCTTCACTGATAATCTGAAAGTTACAAGGAAGAGAAGCCATGGAAACCACAGAAGAGAAAAAACGAAGCTGACTTGAATTTAATCTTCAAATAAGAATTCGATAAGAAAATTACAGAATTTTAATTAAAAATTCCAACAAATTAAACACATTCATCATGATATAACAACTGCAGTATATGGCAATTGTTTATTGACATCACATTGTGCCTATTGATACCACAATGAAGGATGAGCAACTCGAGATTTATTCTAAGTCTCTGATCATCCATTCATAGATATTCAAGTACTTACAATTCTAAATCTAGATATTAGAAGCAGATTAAACATGACAATACAGTTCTTTAAGCGAGCACTTGATTCTGACATGGGTTTATTCAGATCTACAAACCCACTTGTTTATTTCTTTATACAAGCATGGAAATATATGACCTTTGTCTATATACTGTACAAGGCCATTTATGAAACTGTATGTTCTTTAATATCATCACTTTATGGCAACCATGAGATGAGAATAACAGAATCGCGTTAATATCCTTAATAAATAAATACTCAAGTAATTAAATACTAAAACAAATTAAAAAAGGAAAGGAGTCCTAGAGAAAGCAAAGCATATTTGCTGGTACTGGCAAAGAAGATGTTAGAATCCAAGCCTTCTGATATTGATGTAAACTCATCAGTGCATTTTGCTGACACTTGAATTACTGGACAGTTCAGGGGCAGGAGTTTCCAAACCCCTTGGTCCATGTCCTAGATCAGCAGCAACTTAATAAATCAGGCCAGGCTATCGCCCTCAGGACAGCTAGGAAATACACAGGCATACAGACTTACTTTCAGGTCAGAAAACTAAATTTTAACTCCGAAACCAGCCAGTGATTTTTTCAGTAATATAGTTTTTCCAGCAATAATGCCCTAGCATACTTTAATGAGACCCCAAAAGGAAGAAGCTTAAGCATTTCTAACGTTCTCTAATCCCTTCAATGTGTTACCTCCCTTAGATAGTCAAAGCTCTGTGGGCTGGGCTGTCCAACCCTCAGTCTCAGGAGTCAGCCTGGGCCCTAGTGAATGGGCACTGTCAAAAAACAATCCTTTCATTTATAGTGATGTTGAGAGGCATTAACCAGGGGTGGAAGACAACAAGCAGAGTCTCTAGAACTGTAAGAGGCAGTGTTGACGGCAAACTCTGTCTACATTTGGTGCAGCCGAGAAAGCTCTGTACACCTTGAGAGCAAGAGAAGCGCTCTTGAAAAGCCTGTGAGCCTAAAGATGTCACAGACCGTAGTTCATAAGACTCTTCATAACTACTGAGAAAGCTAAACTACTGAGAAAGCTAAATTGAAAGAATAATCTGTGAATTGTTCCTTTAGTCTGTTTCAAATGATTAGTGAGCATTTGCTAAGAAGTCTACATGACTTCAGACTACTGAGATTTGTGTTGCAAACATGGCATCTAGAGAGGCATATTCACATGACAAAGGGGTCCACATATCTGCAATTAGCTGTATATTCAAAAGAAAGAAAACTAACAGAACTTTAAAGATATTCCAGCCCTAACACAGAATTATGAAAGCATGAAGAATGGTAAACTTGCAAGCACCTAAAGCAATGCAACCACATTTTTTCTAGCACGATCAATTAATATTTATAATGCAGAAAATCTCAAATATTTGCACAGCAGCAGAAAAACGTATTCTTAGTCAAGGTGGTAGTCTAAGTGCAACAAAAAGGAGTACTTTCCTACAGAACATTTAAATGAGCTACTCATTTCATCGTCATCAGTTGTTAAAAGATTATAGCATTTTATATTCATGTTTGCCTTCAGCAGAACAATTCAAGGTGAAATTCATGATCTCAGGTAGAAGAGGAAGTTTGGAATATCTCAGGTCAGTATCCTGTCTTTCTTGCTAGAGACCTTTTATATTACTCTTTCATGTACTTGATGCTTACCCTTGCTGTTGTTAATTAATAAATTCCATAGAATCTATTATATAATACTATATAGAAAAGAGGAATTGCTCATTTTAATGAAGTGACATGTTATAAGACAGTGATGTTGATTGTTTTCTTTGAAAAGCTAGACTTACACATATTTTGGGTGTAATAACTTTTCTGAACTGATTTTCTTCTTGAACTATTACACTATGTTTCAAAAGACTTCTCTTAAAACGCACAGAAGCAAGATCTGCACATATGGAGAGCATCCACATATTGTATTAGAGCAAAAAAAGCTACTAGCTTTTGAATTATGCTCACACAGAGCGGAAACAATGTAATGAAAAAAAGTGTTTCCAGCACTTCAGTAAGGCAAACAGAAAAGCTATTTAACCTGATAGACTCTAGGAAACTTTCAGTTGTAGAAGACAATTATCTGGAACAGATATGCATAAATTTAACTCTGTTTAAGTACTGTGGTAGGCCAAAGAGTGTTCTATATCATTACACAAACAATGCCTTAGTTGTATTACAGTTTTTCATTTCCCAATGTGGGCAAGGCTTACAACTCAGTCTTTCTAAAAATGTCCTCCTGTTCTGTCTCAAGACCAGCACTCTGTACAATCATGGGACAGTTTTGGCAACTGTGGGACATGGACTCAAACCTTTTGAATGTAATTTTTAGGTTTTTTTTTAACGAGTACTGGTGCATTGGTTTGCTTTCTAAAAGAAAAATACAGGTACAGTTAGGGATTCAAAAAATCAATGGTCATGTTTCCATTTTTAAATGGATGTAAATACAATTAAGAGGCAGTCAGAAAGATTGACAACAGTGTATTCAGATCTTTTGTTATCTGAGCATTTGTAGACATTTAGATTTAAGGCAAATGGCAAATGCCAGTGGTCCATCCTTACTTTTGTTTTAGATGATACACAGATCTCTGAGCATGGTTAATACTTATCCTTTTAAAAGCAGGTGAACCTTTGAGATAAAAACTTGTAAGGCAATTTAGTCTGGAGGAAAAAAAGCAGCAATTATGAAAAGTATAAACTGAGAAACATTCCAAAACACTTGTGATTTGGACCTCCCTAAGGAGATTATTTTGCAGAGAAAAAAGCAAATAAATAATTTACTTACTCTGGGACTAAGTAAAAATACAGACAGTTCTGCCTTATACTTGAAAATACTTAGGTCAATATTATGGTTTTGCCAGGTCAAATGGTTTTCAAGTAATTGGATCAGCAGCAGCATACATAGGACTGTCTTAACTTGCACCAGAGAGATCTCTTACCAACAAAAAGCAAATACAGGGTAAGGCTAGTCAGAGGAGAGCTCATCCTATTATCCACAGACTTTTCTTTCTGTCATGTCAGCAGCTGCATGGGGCAGGGCCTGCAATTCCTGTGGTATAGTGATTACCCATCCACGAGGAGCTGAAATCTGGAAACTGCATTTTATAACCATTTAGAAATACGTTATTATTAGCTGAGATGCTTGGAAATTCCTTAGTCAACAGGCTGAGGATCCTCTATTGTTACACATACTGTATTTAGAATACAATGTACTATTACACATAAATAATTCAGAGTAAAAGGGAAAAAAGTATGGCTCTGAAATAGAATGAATAAAATGTGCATGATATTTATATTCTGAAAAGTAACTCTTCCATCTAAAATGCACAAGCAATAAATTCTAAATATCTGAATCAACTGGGAAAGAAGTTAAGATATACATCTGTATTTTCCTCATGTTTTACAGGGCTTCTTCTTCTTTTTACTCCATAATGATGTAGAGAAATTCTAATCAATACCTTTATCTCAGAATCAGACCTGACCACATAAAACTTAGGATTTAATCTGAGGTTTTAAAAAAATTGCTCAGTAAAACACATACTTTTTATAAAGTTACCTCAGAATTCCTGAATACCCAAAAGTATCATCCCTAACTTGCAGGAGCACATAAATAGGAACTTCTCCAAAAATGTTGAAGTAGAATCCTCGAGACATTCTTTAAACTACAAATTTCCTGAACCCTAAGTTTTCTGTCCAAATCCATTATATTTTAAATTATTTCCCCCGAATTCTTAAATTATTTTCAATATTTTTTTCCAGAAGAAGTAGGAAAAACACCATTAACTCAGGAATTGTGAAATATACCTCAGGGGCTTCCTTTGAATAATTTTGTTAGTGTAATCTCAGCTATTGACTTTGCACAAGACAAAAAATGATACAAACATAAACCTTCCTCTGGCTTCTAGTAATTTTCCCTGTGACATAAATCACAATAGAGCTACATTAATAAACTCGGGGGTTAGCGTGCATATGGAAAGGGAAAGTAAGAACAAGTGGCTACATTATTAAGAGGCTAGCTCACATTTTCTCCAAGGTTGGAAATAAAATTGAAAGATCAGGAAAGCATCTCTGTGAGTCATCCCAATGACCGAGAAAAAGCCTTTTAATTGGAAGCCTATTTCTCATTGGACTGAATATCACAATCCAAGATATTTTGGCTTATCAGTACTTTTTAACACCAATCTTGAAAACAATTGCTTAAAACTGCCTTACAAACAGGTACCGTATTTTCTCATTAGGCATCTTTGCTTTAGTAACTGGTTACAAGAAAAGAAAGTTCTTTTGATCTCTCCAGCTTTTGCTGAGAATTGAAAGGCACTGCTATAGCATCATTGCCAACAGCTTTTAATACTTAGGCCCAGTAAGTCTGCTTGCTGATTGTGGCCATTCTCTCATCCTATTAAAGGCTTATCTGGTACCTCTGGAAATACATAGCTTTGCCCAAAAGGCTGTGGAGTTATGGGGATATTACTTTTCAACATCAGAAGTGAATCAACCTTTTTGGATGCTCTCAGCTACCCACAAAAATAGTGGTAACATGGTCTTTTTTAAAGGATTGAAGATACATACTTCAAAGAATAACTTAAAAATATGGATCATCAGCCTGAATTTTCTCAGAAAGCATCTAGTCAGTTCATGTCTTCATCAAAGGAAAATACAAAGTTTAAGGACTTTTTAAGGCTCAGGCTTTCACTGACGCTCTGTGTGCATACCAGTTTTGAAAATACACAAACAGAAAAGCCTACCTCATGTAAGTTACAGAACTTCTAAAAAGTACCAGAGAGGGAGATTTATTGAGGAATTATTATAAAAGAGTCTGTTTTGTCCATCTTTAAATTGTTAGAAAAACAATTTTACATAGGTTTTCTCATTTGATACACCATTATCTCACTGGAAATTACAGGAGAGAAGAGATTGATCCCATGAATTGAGAATGATTGGTCCTGAAATAGTTTGTGCTCTCTTTACTGGAAGACTATACTCTGTAACTGCTTCTATAACAATTTTTGTATCACTCCAGCTGAGCCACTCATAGCGTTTTGTTGGATACCTTAATGATTTGATTTGTAGATGCTTTACCTGCTATTTTTAGCTTGATAGACAAAGATGCTGAGCAGCCAGGATTGCATTTGAGGTCGATATTTTTCCCCTCAACTTGTGAAGTAAACTGAAAAAAATGGATCCTTGTGTCTCAGATCATTCAAGAAAAGTAGATGCTTTTGACCTTAATGTCTATGAACCTTAGAATCTATACCCATAAAATAGGAACAATATCCTGTTTATGCTACTGAGACTTTGGGAAACAAATTCACTAGTATTTATGAAACAGAAATTTAGGGTAAGTGCTAAAGAAAAGCCCTTGTTGAAACTAGTGCTTGTCTTTGAAATAGTCTGCATAGCACACAGTGAACAAGTCACATACATTTAAAATATTTCAGGAAAAATACAGAAAAAGTTATTTCAAGTCCTTCCATACCAACTGTTGTCTACCAAATCAGTCATGCAGAGAAAACCCATGCTTCAGCAGTAGAAGATGGTATCACAGAGAGATGAGACTCGTAAAGAAGATTTTAAGTCACATGTAAATGAAGATTGCAAAGTTATATTTTCTGGGCACTAATCAGTGTAGATGTGTTCTCAAGAACTCACAACTGCATAGAAACAAGACCACGGGAATGTCACAGCATCCCTGTGAAAGTAATTAAGAAAATAAAGAACACTGCCTTGAAGTCAAATCTATTAATAACTTGCAGAGTACTTTCTGCTTGTGTGAAAATAAAACACTCATAAACATGCATACAACTAGCACAACTCAAAAAAAACCCTAAATCACTGGTACCAGTTCAGTGGTACTGACAGATTTGTAATAAAGTGCCATTTTCTTCTCTGGATCACAGAAAATAAATTATTTTAAAGAAGAACAATTACAGGCATTCCCACAGTAAAGCAGTTGCTTGATAAAATCCTGAACTGCTGTAAAATTACCCAAAATGGTAAAACAAAGTGTTAATTATGACTGATCTGAAATATCTTTTAGCAGTAGTAAAGCACTAAGGACAACTTCTCTGAGAGCAGTGGGTTAGCAAAACCACAGTGGATTGTTTAATATCTTCACTACTTTTATTAACTGGTTTATTTGCCCTGATCAATAAGACTTAACAAAACACATCCACCCCCTTCTTCTGAAGTCCTAGCTCTACACGCTCCCACCAATGGTAACTTGATAACATTCCTTCATGCACGAGAAAAGACAACCTAGGAAAGGTGAAATTTGATTGAAAAGGTGCTAAGCATGACTGTGGCAGGACAAATTTCTACAATCACTCTATCCTATAAATAAATATTCAATAATATATATTGAGTATTTAATCCATTAAATACATCGCCAATTCATGCTAATATCAGATGCTAATGTGCCACTGTTTCTGTTAAACCACAATGTGTTAGACATCATGACATATTAGCCCCTGAAAATATCAGACCTAAAAATTTACAAAATCACAGAAGGAGTAAGACTGAAATTCAAAGTGGTCCAAACTCCCTGCTCAAGCAGGGTCATCCCAGAGCTCATTGCACAGGATTGCGCCCCTGGATATCTCCAGGAAGGCAGATTCCACAACCTCTCTGGGCAATCTGTTCCAGTGCTCTGCCACCTGCACAGTAAAGAAGTTCCTCTTCAAATTCAGGTGGAACTTCCTGCGCATCAGTTTGTGCACACTGCTTCTTGTCCTATTGCTCGGCACCACCGAGCAGAGCCTGGATCCATCTGCTGACACCCTCCCTTCTGACACTTACATGTCTATTGATAAGGTCCCCTCTCAGTTGTCTGATCTTATGACTGAACAAGTCCAGCTCTCTCAGCCATTCCTTGTAAAAGAGATGGTCCAGTCCCTTAATTATCATGGTAGGGCAAATTTGCTTCAGTTTAAAATAAGCTGGCTTGTTTAATTTCATACTAAATAATGAAAAAATTACTCACAAGTTACTCACTTCTACATTCTTCAAAAACGCCATCTGCTAAACAACATGAAATCCTTCAGACGTGAAATATACAGAAGAGAGCAAATGTATTTTTAATAAAACTGTTTTTCTTGTTTGTTACGTTTCTTGGTGCATTTAATAAAATTATTCCTTTCAAAGCATTATTTTTTTACATCACCTATACATTTATTTTTACTCAGACATATTTAATAAGAAAAATCTCCCTTTGCATGTACGAAGCAAACATGAGTAACAAATTAGACTGCCAAAATTCTGAATAAGAAAAATTACCACTAGAAAGCAAAAGAAAAATCTGTGTGTCTTTTGAAAAAAATTGTCATTAAATGATGAAATCTCACATGCATTGACACCCACAGACCAACCTTGTAAATACATCTTTATTTACATGGAATGTACAATATTTTTAGGGTGACATTTTTATATTAAGAATCCAATTTTGTTACTTTCCATTGATTAATGAAGCAGAATGAAAGACCTATCACAAAAAACTGCATTTCTGCAAGAATTTCTTCTAAAATGTTTTGGAATAATACAAGATTCCTACCGGGTCTTCTGTTTTGTGGTTATTGAGCAAATCCGATAGGAAATCATCATGAAGACTTTCTCGTCGAATCAATGTAAATTCCCGTAGGAAAACTGCTCCTTGATTTTGGTCTCCAAAAACCTAGAATGAAAACATGCTATTAGGAAATGCAAAATTTTTATTCTGTCATAGACATGACCCTAATATCCAAAAATACATGACTAGAAGATTAAAAGGTCCGTTATTGGTCCTCTATCTTCTATTACTACACTTGTTCTAACCCAACAGCATTGCCATAATGCGAACAATGACGTGCATTTAAAGAATGTCAGTAGGTTAATAAATAGTTTCCATTTACATGGAACTCTGTTGTGGAAGTATTTTCTATATTGTTATTTACATCTATGGTCTATAAGACAGGAGTTAAAAACTCTTTTGTGAAATTTTAAATTTTATTTTTACTTCATGAAACAGATCGTGTTTGTCCAGCACTTTGGCTGCTCTATCATAAGAAGTTAGAGCGTAAAATTTCAAAGGGACAGAAAAAAAATTTGTAAGTTCTTTGGCTAGCAAACTCCAATATGCACATGCATTCAAAATAATTTTAATTAATTTTATATATATTGTTTTTAAGAATCTTTCTAAGCTACCTGAAAAAAAGGTTGTTTTTGCAGTGATTGATTAACCAACTACTATCAAAATGTCCTAGGTACAAATATGATATTTTTACAGATTTTAGAAATAAATAATGAAAACAAATGCAAATCATTCTTCCACACCCTTTTTTTCTTTTGTTGTCCAAGCCAAAGCATTTTTTCTTAGGTATAACATAAATTTAAAGTGTTGGAAGTCAGTGAAATATCAGGGAGGGTTTTGGTACATGTTGGAACATCATTCTTTCAGGAGAGTAACTCTGAAGAATTCCACTACAGGTGAAATACCAAAAAGGTGTTAACAACTAGGAACAGGGATTGTATTATCTCTGGAATCTCTGGAAATACAGTAGATTTTTCAGCACTTGTTAACAGATTTGGAAGGTCATTCAGTTTGAGAGAATACTATGTTTTATCAAAATGACTAAGTAGAATACTTTACTATTTGACAACAAATAATCGCAACACTAGTGTGAATTAGGCAAATGTAACTTCCATAAATAATTTATTTATATGAGATACTGATTTAAGTTCCTGACAGGTGTCTTTTTCTGTTCCTCCACCTGAGAGATGGATACTATGCGATAGTATAGTATCCATCAGGAACAGTGGAAAAAGTATTTCCTCATTTAAGATAAGCATAGTACTTAAAAATGGACCACTATTACTCACAAAAGTGGCAATTATGACATCTTACTGAGAAAAAAGTCCATGGTGTCCTGCTTTTATTATGACAATTTCTTCTATGAAACACTATTTCATAGTATTCATGAAATACTACTATTTCATCCTTCTGTATAGGCAGGTGACATAGTTATGCTGTCTCTACTTATTCTAGCTGAAAAATTCAGAGCCTGTGAATAACATGATGTTGTAGTGTCCAGTGGGAGAATGAAGTACAGATTTGCCTTGCTCCTCCCTACAAGTGAGTTGGTCCTGCTTTTTGGGAGGAGGCAGTCCTCCCTGCCAGCTAGGAACTGAGATCAGAGCTTCTGTAAAGCTAGTGCAATTATAATGGGCTGACTAGAAGAAGATGATCTAATTAACTTATGGGACAGATGGGAATATCTTTATATGAAGTGTGTAATGGGAAGATTTAAGAGTCTGTCAATACAAACTATAAGCTCCTAAATATAATAGCCCTTTACTCTGTTATAAAATCCTTGCCTCTAGTAGTGAAACACAGAACAACTAATTCTTCCAGTTGCTTTGAGATCCTTTGCTGTGAATTTTAAGTTTTTCGAAAAGAGTAACACAAGAAAAAATAAATCCCATAAAAGGAATGGTTTTACAGGCATACGGTTTTAAACTTTATAGTTAGCTTCCCATCTTGTGGATAACATTGAGAGATACACCCACTGATATTATTCTTATATTATTGAGTCATAGCAATGAAGAATCCCCAGGGGTGTCTGAAGAAGAAACATGCATGTGCCCCAAAGAAAAAGGAGCCCTATTAATGACATGTATTCTTTTTGGACAAATCATTATCTTATAAATAAAAATGTTCTCCAAATAGCTGGTACTTCATAAAAATGTTTCAACCCAAGACTGGCAAAAAATGTTCAAACAGTAAAAGTTATTTCAAGAAAGGAAATCTGTTCTTTTACTTGGAAATATTAGTCTGATTTTAAACACTTGTGATCAGCAAATCTAATGATAGACTGATAAAATCATAGAATTAAGTTGGAAAAGGTCTTTAAAATCATCTAGTCCAACTTTTAATCCAGCACTGCCAAGTCTGCCGCTAACCCAAGTCCCTAAACGCCACATCTACATGTCTTTTAAACACCTCCAGGGATGATGACTCAACCATATCCCTGGGCAGCCACTTCCAATACTTATCAACCCTTTCAGTGATGAATTTTTCCTAATATCTAATCTGAACCTTTCCTGGCAAAACTTGGGGCAATTTCCTCTTATCCTATTGCTTGTTCCCCAAGAGATGAGACCAACCCCCACTTTACTGCACCTTTCTGTCAAGCTGTAAAGAGCAATAAAGTCATTCCTGAGACTCCTCCAGGCTCATCTCCTTCTCATCTCCAGATGAGAAATAAAAAAACCAAACCCCCAAACAGCAGTAATGAAAGAATTCTTTATTTTTCTTTTCATTTAGCAGCTATGAATGATAAAGTCTTGAAAAAATGAAGAGGACTGAAAAGTATGTGGTCATCTAAAGAAGGTTATACTCTGCTTGATTTATATAATATACTTTTCTGCTTTGAGTAGTAGTTCACTCGGGGTTTGCTTTAATTTATACATCACCTGATAAAACTTAGTTCAAGTAGAATATGGTAATATGGTCATCCTTACTGAGAGACCTGGAATCAATCCATTAAAGACGACTGTCGGTAAATTGGAATAATGTCCTGAAAGACTGTTTTCTATTTTTCAAGTTTTCCTTGAAGCCTTGGCTACATATATATGACCACTTCATTTTCTCAGGAAACCTATTTTATCATAATACAGCCACCATATCTCTCATCTATCTTCATTCAGTTGTGATCAGAAAAGCTTAGAAAATATTTCCTAAAATAAGCCAAAGTAACCATTCTTAAGCAGTTAGCAAACATACAAAGAAAGAGTGGTTTGACAGAAATCTGACCTTTAGCAGCAGCAGTTATCAGTGTTCAGTATGACGCTTTTCAAAAATTTGCAAACAGTGCAAACGAGGTCTCACTAGTGCATATGAAAATCTACAGCATAGCATTGAATTTTCTCAGCATTAGGAAGATATTTGGGTATTCAGGTGCTCAACTGACATTATAAAAAAGACTTTTATGAAATTTATGTGAGATAAAATTCCAGCAAATACCTAAGCAGTAATGTTTTTCTCATTTTAGCTCAGTATCTTTCTCTCTAAAATCAATGCAAAACATGAGTTTTTCCATTAGATCCGGTAGGGTGAGCCCATATGGCAGAAATCTTTGAGGAATCAGGCTGATAAATACATAATTAGAAAATAGAAGACCCAACATGAAACAGAGGGTGAAAGGATGTATCCTAGCCAACACAGTCTAAGTTTACTTGCACTTCATTACTGTCCCACTGTGGAACTAGCTTTATGATTTTTTCTGTGACCAGCGAGAAAGTGATCTACTCATAATTATTTGTTAGCAAGGTGTAATGGTAATATTTTGCTGAATTCACAAGGCACAGGAACAACAACACAGGCCTGGAATCTCATGCAAATCACCATGGTACCTTTGATATCACCTTTCTCAGCACAGATGAGGAATTTCAAAGTATCTCACTCACAAAGCAGAAATATCAAAAGGGGCCTCAAATATTTGTAATTAACTATTTAGCCACATTCCAAAAGTAGTTTCAAGGTGGCAGTTGCTCAGTTGGAGCTTTTTTATTTTGTACATTCAAAGCCTAAAGCACACAGAAAATTATCACTAACATCAAAACTAGAGGAAAAAAAATTGCACTGGTTTATTAAAAATACTTCTGATAAAATTATTTTTAAAATCAGATTTGTTAAGTTTGCTTTTTTATCAAGAGGTTTACAGCGTTTTGACAATGAGAAGAAAGATTACTTTGCTAACTAGCAGTATGAATCTCTTGATTTTCTTGACAGAAACAAAACAGGAAACAAATGACAGAATTTAAGGCATTAAATATCAGAAAGGGTAGCAGTGACATTTGTAGTGAGGGATGAGGAATGCAGGCTTTTAACAAGCTAAGTTATTGTACACTGTCTTTTTTTAGACGAAACTCCACTTCAAATACCGTAACAACTTTTGCATGCATTTCAACTCAGAATTATTCTCCATAAAACCTAACAGCAACATTCCATTTTACTGCCCACACTTCCAAGAGAAAGAGTGCTGCACTTTTATATGGGTGACAAGAGCTTTACTGCATCCTCCAGCCCTGCCAATCATGCAAGAAGGAAAGGCATCCCAGAAGACTCAAAGGTGTGTATAAGCAGCTGCTAGCTGTCAAATAAACTTGATTCCTACCACTGGTGCCTCGAGAAATTGTTTAACAAAATCTTGTAAGGAATTCTGAAATAGGAAAATTATTACCATAGCCTTTAATCTGCCATGGTTTTGTGCTGCAATGTCAATCCAAAGTTTCCTTCTCATTATTCTCCAAAATGAAATTAGAAGAGGGGTAAGTAGATGGGGTTTTGAGTCCAATACCAGGTCCCGAATTCAGAAGCAATTATAGTCTGGGTCCAAATCTAAATTCTGAAAGCTGTTTGTCTTTACCAATGTCCATGTTAAGAGTTTAAAATATGCAGAAACATTACATCCCAATCTGCCACTGTTAATAATTCTGAACACTTTTCGTTGTCCCACAGAGATCCAGAAAGCTATGCACAATTTAAAATCTCTTCTTCATGTTGCCTTCTGGGAAGTTTCTGCATATGAGCACACTATGTTTTTAGGAGAAATACATCCTAAAGGAGATACTACCCTATTCAATTAAGGACATCATTCTCCAAGTGCTTTGTTTCCTTATTATACGTTTCAGAAATGGTCAAAATTTTCCAAATTAATTTTCTAGGTCCCCATAGAGAAACATGCAGATTCAGGTGAACAGAGAGACTGTGTCAATGCATTTGTAATAGGGTTTAAAATTCAAAGAGTTTGCTGTCATGGAGTCAACTCTTGCTTTAAACCACAGACTAGAAGAATCCATGTGAGAGATAAAGTAGAATCCAAAGTAAAACTCTGATAATTAGACAGAGGTAGCAACAGCTCCCGCTTAGAGTTTTCTTTATCATTTCTGTCTCAGAGACTGAACTCTAGAGCTGTGAAGATGGCTGTTCTCCCCATGGAAACTCCCATCCCTTCCATAAAATTTAGTTTGCTTTGTATTAGTTCAAACAAATTATTTTATTGCCAAAGCAACAACAAGAACAATACAATGAAGCTTTTCTGTTTCTTTCATTTTTATGAGGTAAGACAAGAGGATATGTTTCAATTCTAGGCCATTGTTGGAAGGTTAAAGGAAACTATAACTATGGGTAATTTTAATAAATCTGCCACACGTGATGGCATTAAGCTCCCAGTGGCCCTATTGTCCTGTGACTTATGTGCTTGTGTGAGAGAAAATATTTATTACCATGTGGGAAGGCAGAAGAAAACTCAGATGATTGTACACACAACTCTCATGCAGTCACAGGGAATAGAGAGCATATAAGAAAGTAGTCAAATTCTCAGAATGTTAACAGTGGTCAGCTCTTCACCTTCAATTCTTTATTAACTTTGGCAGAGGCTCAGCATCTCCGCTGAAGGTGGAAAAGACTGTCCCAGGCCTAAGCTAACTGCTGTCAGCATATATCTTTCTATCTTTCCTCTAAGTAAGGTTTAAAAGGAAGTTCTTTTTCTTCATGCAGATTTTTTTTTTTATAGTACTCTTTAGAGGTTAGTTTCACAGCTTTTCTTTTCATGGACAGTTAATAGCTCATTCTTGCCTTACAACCCTTAGATTTTATGGCTTTGATTCTCAGCTTGCTGCCTTTCAAATGGAAGAAAGGGTTGTTTAGATTTATGGACTAAATAAATTCTAAGCCAACGTTTTTTACTACTGCAATATCTTCTTCTGATAGCTCAAAATAGGATTGCATGTCCAGAGCAGGGTAAGTTGTATGAGAGAAACAAACAAATAAAAATTCTTTCCCCTGTGGAAAACAGTTTTCCTGAGACCTGATTATCAACAATATTGCTTTCTGATTCCAGTCTTTCCAAACAGCGATGAATTTATAGTTTCTGAATTAACAGCCAGTCTCTTAGGAAACTGGCTACTGCTTGTTGTGGGTTTGTAGGTTTAGACTTTTTAAAGAGAGAAAGAGGTTCTTGTTTGGCTTCTCTGAAGGTACTCACATGGCTCCTTAAAATACAAACCCAAATTACAATGTATTTCCCAAGGGAATGTTTTATTCAACAGTGAAATGTTCCCACCAGAAATCTTTTTGCTAGTCTTGAAATATATTTAATCTTTTTTTTCTTTCCTCCTTGCCTTTCCATAGAGACTGAATCCATTATTATCTTAATGGTCCTGACTTCTTTTAAAGCTCTGTGAAGGAAATGGGGTTTTGTGCTAATTATTTTCAGTTCTTAAACAACCACAATAGCAGAGTCTGGTTAATGATTTCATTGAAGGAATTATTTAAGCTCCATTTCAGTCTCTCATTATAAATGAACAAAAGAAACATAAAGTGATTTGCACTCAAGAATTACAGCTTGAAGTGTCCCTTAGTCAAAACCACCAGCTACTAACATCTTGGACAGACATTAGCAATGATGGGGATAAATTTGTAAAGCATGCACACGCCTACACTTGACCCACAGTGTACCAACAAGAGAGAAAGACAATGTGGCCCCATTAAATGGAGTGGCAAAAATGCAGAATGCACAAAAACATAGCAATTATCTTGCTGCCAAGCAACCATAGCAAAAAAAAAAAAAAAACACAAAAACCCAAACAAAACAAAACAAAAAAAAACCAAAAAAAAAAAAAGCAGAGTGGGAAAGTGGAGAAAGAGCAAGGTAAAAAAAAAAGCAGACTGTGGGGATAAAAAAGGTGAAGTACCATAGTACCATATAAGCAAACAAAAATCAAAGTTACACAATTCCTTTAAAATCCTGCTGATTAGAACCTTCTTACTGGCTGTAGTTAACACAAAATGCATCAAGGTTAAAAAGCTTCATGAACATGAGCTGGAATTATACTTCAGAATGTTGCCTACTTTCCTATTTATTGGATACACAGGAGATATTTAGATGGGTATGGCTTCTTCACAAAAGTTATTTAAAAAAAAATACTAAAACCTAAGGTGATTTGAGCAAGAGTATGTCCAATACCTAAACAGATTTGCTTTCCAAAACAAGCCAAACAAATACTGTTATCCAAAGTACTTGAAAGCAGACACAGAAATTTCTATGACACAAAATTAAAGAAAACCAAAAGATAAGGTCTGAAGAATTCATTTTCTACTGCTTCTTTCACTCTCTTACTTGGTTGACCATGAACACGTATGGAATGGTTAACTCAACTGTAATTATTTGGAAGCTGCATCAGTTTTTAAATGGTTGGAGTCAGTATATGCCATGTGAGAAAATGGAGCGAGTAACAGCTTCAGAAATCATTCTGCAAGCCTCACTATGATCATTTATCAATGTACCTTGTCACTGATCTGCATAACTTTCCTAAAGGCCAGAATAGACCACAAACTATGTCAAATTGCATGAACAAACACTTATCTGAGATTAGCAAGATCAGTCATTCTAAATGTTATCTAATCAGCAGTATCTAATTTCAAATAATTATTGGCACAAAAGTAAACATAAAATAAAACTTACCGTTGTTTTGCAATATATATCACTGTTAGCTGTACTTAACTTACCTCAGTTTGTTTCTCTTGTTATTTTTGAGCATGTTAGAAAAATGATAGTAATGCAAATTTCCCTTAGTAGGAAAATAAGAAATTATGAATATGCATCTATGAAAATAATGAAATTGATAATTTAATAATCTAGAGACTGAATAAATTAAAGAAGTCATTATTGTTCTTTCTCTTTGAATCCCATTGCTCCAAAAACTTTTAACTTCATTTATCAATTCCCTCAGCTTCCTGGAATTTTCCAGGAAGCTGAGAGAATTGATAAATGAAGTTAAAAGTTTTTCCAGGAAGTCCTTTTTGGAAGATGAAACTGCCAAGTTCTCCAGAATCACTTTATCAAACTGCCTGGGCACTCTGACCATTGAGTATTTTCCATATGAAAATAAAATTTCACAATTATAATATTCACGTTTTCTTCAGTCCTTGAATTTAGGTCTTTTGTGACCCAGAAGTGATGAACATCAGTTTTAAACAAAGGGATGGAATTTCTCATTTGTCTTTTTAATGTTAAATGTTATTGTGTTAGAGAATAAGGACTTCTGTAGAAAATTCACTCAGTGGACATTACGGACATTGTCTCAACTTCTAGTGATATGAAGTTTAACTACTTATGATGGAAAGTCCTTATATAAAAAAATGTATATTTTTTTAAATCTCTATCATATTATTGCAAAATAAGACAATTATCGAAACATAATTCTTCACGTGGGATTATTTATGAAAACCACAGATTGTTTATTACTGTCCTGTCATATGGTTGTGCCTCTGAGCACCTCTATTTTATTAGGAACTAGAACTTCAGAGTGATCTACCAGATTGCTGATGGTTATTACATTCATATTTTTTCTGCTAATCAAATCACACACTATTTACAGCAATCTAGATAGTTCATGTAGCTAATACAGACATTACAAAAAAGTAGTAATGCTATCTTTATGACTTGCCATTCAATTAAATAGGTTTCAGTTACCTCACTTCTTTACAACAAAGCACTGCATATTCCATTTAGTCCAGGTGAGTATGTTTTTTCTTGGCTGGGTAGCCAAACTACCATTGATTCCATCAATACAATGACTCACTTTGTTTCTGCTTCATCATCAGATTCATAAGGTTTTGTGACAGCTTGCAAAATACTGAAATAGAAGCCATGATTTTCTTATGTTTGTGAAATATTAAGTCATCCAGTAGGAAAATTATGAGAATAAGTAGCTCCATGGCATGAGATTTTTTGGTATGTTTTTACATTGTGATTGTCCTTGTAATAGAAGACTTGATCCATATACTGTAAGGAATCTTTTTCTTCAAATTGTATTTTAGTTTAAGAATACTCTTCATGAGATTTGCGATGCTTTCTGCCAATGCTAAGACTGGTTTTAATAACATTAGAGTCATTTTTGTTCTGAATAGTGTATGAATATAGGAGAGTTTTTGTGGGTTTTGTTTTCCTTTGCAGGGGTAAGAAAAGACAAAGGTGTGTCTTTATAGCATTGGAGGCTTCTTTTTTTTTATCCCTCCATATTTAGTATACCTCTATTACATGTGTCATCAATGAAGTCAGTTGGGTCAGACTGTTGCACACAGAATTTCTAAATTCTCTCAGTTCTTTATACTCTAAATACGGATCTGGGTATTTCCAGAGATGATGATAGCAGGGTTGGGCTTTTGACACAAATTAGCAAGTAAAAGACCAGATATCCAGCTGTAATAAATTAGCACAGCTTCGTTTAAACTATTGATTTATACCAGCTTAAAAATTATACCTGCTTTAACTAAAATACTTGGGTTTTCTTTAATCACAGAAGGACTTTTGGATTACTTATTCAGCATTTCATACATATTTTGGGCTGTACTTCTTAGCAGGTTGCTTTTTTTCTAAAGATATTTTGAGGTGTTTGTTGTCTGAGTCCAATGGCCTTTGACACAGCAGCTGCCCAACACTATGAGATGGCGTATTCAGCCAGTAACAGCTTCTTCACTCTGTTTCCAGCTCATGCTAAATCCCACTGCATCTTCCAAGCACAACCACGGTCCCCTTCACTCTCTGTATTACAATGTGTCACCCACTCTGTGGATAAAACAGAGCAGCCCTTTTACACTGTGTTGTGACCCTACAGTCAATGATCAGAGAATTCCCTAGAACATGAGTCATACGCCTTTTGTGACAGACTTACTTTAAAATTGTCGTGTGTTAGATATGTTCTTGGTCTCACCAAGTGACGTTTCACAGCATTTTCAGAGTTTAATAGTATTGAAGGCCAGAGGCCACATTCATTACCAGGCTATACACTTCAGACAAAATTCCTGTGCTAAGCCATCAGTGTTCTCCACATTACTGATAAATAAAATCTGGAGAAAGGAAAATATGTATTTTCAAAGAAGCATCCCATCTCAAAATCCATCTTATTATTTGATGATCAGGGGGCATGAAATAACATCCTATTATTAGCATAAGTTTATTAGAGTATTAGCATAAGTTTATTAGAGAGTCATTAGACCTGAATTTCTAAAAAAAAAAAAAGTAGTACAGTTTGTCATATCCTTCTGTTTAAAACACTTAACTTAGTATTAGTTAAGTCCAGCTTAACTAAAAAAGCCATTGTTTAACTGTATATACAAATGAAAGAAATGCCAGCAAACTGTAACATCCAGCAGCTGATAACAGTTGCTAGAAGAGAGCTGCCTGTATTTAAGGCTGAGGCATAGACAGAGGCAGAAGCCAGCAGCCAAAAGAGTCTTCACAGAGATAGACAGATCAGAGAACCAAGCAGACTCTCAGTATGCTCCCAAATGCTTACCATAACACTGCCCTGAGAGCCTGCTGGGCTTCAAGGAATTTGAATTTGACTCCCAGCATGAAGTTACTGGATTTGGTATGGCATCCGTGTTAAACAGGAAAATTCATGTCTGCTCAGAGTTTGATTTGTATCCCAGAGGTAAAAAAACTCAAAACAGTTATACAAAACCAGAAAGAGCAAATGAGTAATATAATTAGAAAATCCTCAAAATAATGTAATAAAAGGGGAGTAAAGTGTAAAAAAAATCTAAACATCGAGCAGAAAAGTTGGTGGGTTTAATCTGTAAATTTTAGTTACATTAGTTAAACAAGGAAACAGAAACTAGATTGACCGTATTCAGAAATAAATTTTTATATACACTATCTTCTTTGAAGAATGCAATGAATTACTGAAATAATTATTTTCATCATGAAGGTCTGGAAGACTCCATCACCAAGTGAAAGTGGATAAAGCTCATGGATTTTCAAATTTGAATTTTAAACAGGAAGAATGTAATCTATTAACAGATGAAGTATATTTTTTCCAAGTTTGTTCAATCGCACCCAGCTGTAGATTTCCTGAAAATGGATATCAACACCTAAATGTTGTAGATGCATATCAACATTCAGTGCCAGTTTGCAGTAAACAAAACATGACATTTCTTCCTGTTCAGAAGACCAGATGCAGGCCATTATAAGGAGAGAAGGAAATACTGTCTCTCTCAGATCTCTGTTAGAGTGCACTCACTCACAGTATATTCAAAGAAAGGAAAATGAGGTGCTGTTTCAACACTTGTGAAACAGCCATCTTGATAAAGAGAACAAAAATATCTTTAAGGGTCACACACTTTACACCACCCGACTTAATCATGCCAAGGCATCATGATTCTGGAAGACAATTGTGGTCTTCAAGAAGCAATGTGAGAATATCTTTTTCAAAAGGTAAACAAAAATTAAAATTATTTAAATCTAAATTTAGAGTCTGTTGATATGATGTATCACCTGCCCTGATACCTTCAGTAGCAAAGCAAACATTCTGAGCTGAATTTACTTTTTTTTTACAGTCTCACATCTCAGGAATTGAAACAGAACTGCTTCTGGCTCCCAAAAGACTGTTTTTTTCACCTTTCTCATAGCCTTAAAGTCTAAGGAGAAAATAATTATGGGCATTTTCTAGGTCTACACAGGAGTACCTCCTATAGTGACTGCACACTCACAGGCACATCTTGATGTAGGACATTAAATTTCATGTAAATAATTTCTGAGACAAAAATTTTGTGCTTCTCCATTTACATTCCAGAAAATGGCAGCTGGTTTTATGAATGGCAATGAAAATTTTTTTAGAGTTAATATACTCCAAATTTTAGAGTAGCAAATTGAGATACTATGCATAATAGCTGTCAAAGAGCTCTCATTACTTCCTTAGTCTAATGCCACCATCATCCATCTCCTTGCCACTCTGGTAACACACAGCAGCAAGGAAAGCAAGAAAAATATATTCTCACACAATGGAAGTTGAAATGATGGATGATAACATAGATAAACAGTTCTCATTGTAACTGAGAGGCTTACTCTTCTTCTGGTCTCAGAATCCAAACAAACCAGAAACCAGAAAATACAATTAATTCAAATTAAGTCCCTAAAAGTATCTATGAAATGACCAGTACAGTTCTAGAATTCTTTCAAACATAAGGACAAGTAGAATCTTCTTTCAAACACAAGGACAAAGAGAATCTAGGTACTCAGAAACACTGTATTTAATTTATGACATAGGTTCCATGTATTGAGATAATAAGGAAACAGAGGAACAGGAAGGCAGTAAGAGTAATAAATACAGTATTACTAGAGGATATTGTTACAGTTAATAGATTTGGAAAAGAAAAATACAATAGGCATCACATATTTTATATATATTAAAATATACTCCCTGAAATATTTTTTCAGTTTAAATTGATATCCTGTTTATTCTAACTCTGTTAGCATTCACAGTGTTGTTTTATTGTTTAAAGTTAATTAAGAAGTATCTTAGATTTCTAGTGACCACGCATGAGCCTTTGCTTGCTTTTTCCAAGTAAGTTCAATTTCTTTTTAACCAGGTGTTAGCAATCTTCAAAAACATGTAAATACATATTGGTCAAATCTTAAGTCCTGTTCCTCGACACCTTAATAAATTAGTAAATTGAGGGACAAAATCACTGAGCATGAGACTGTAGTGACCCTTGGAACAAAAAAGCTGGATGACATTCTGTGAATAGATGTGCTTATGGATGACCTGCAAGCAAACAACTAAACAGATTTAACAAATCATTTGCTGCCCAAAAACAGGGTCAGCAAAGACAGTTTCTAAAATACTATTAAGCAGCCTGTATAAGAGTAATTGTTTCACTGCCATTTGTATAAAAACACAGATAGTGATCACAATAATTACTTTCATATTTGAGTTACTGGTGAGTCAGACAACACTAAGTGGGTCTAGAGCAGTACTACATCAGACAGAATATTTAAATAATTCTCAGAATCAGAGAAGAAGGAGATGTTTAATGAGCATTATTTGTCATTTACAACTATTGTAAAATAAAGCAAACTTTGCTCTTATTATTAGAATATGAAATTATGAGGACTTTGGGTTTCACACTAAATCTTCTCCAGTGTAAGTTCAGGTTGAAAAGTAGTCATAGTAAGTCATCTATTAAATACATGAATACATCAAGCTAAGTGGAAAATCCAGACATGATACTGAAAAAGAACATTTACTCTAGATTCCAAGTGTCACTTTCTCTGTTATTTCTATGTATTATTGCCTTCCATTACACACATTAGTGGTTGGGGTATTTTTTTACTTCTCATATTTGTCATGTTTTGTCCAACACACTATATAACCTATTGATCTATGCTTCTGTCTCATTTGAGTGTATGTTGTGTTAAACATACACTCAAACTGCATTCCATTCCAACAGGAAATCAGGGAATTTAAAATATAATTCTTGTCTTGACCCATGAAGCTATGTCTCACGCTGCTATTTTAATATCAGGTGGGGGTTACTCTGAAACAGCTTTTCAATGTGAGTACTAGAGGAGTTAAAAAAAAAAGTATAAAATGAGGGTGTTGCACAATGCTGGTGATGGAATTAAATGGTCCTGGAAATTCCTTAGTTCTATCTGTTCTGGGACACATATCCTTCTCATAAATGTACTTCGGCATGCAAGTCACACTTATTTGAGAAAAAAGGCAGAACACTCTCTCTTTCACTAGGTATGAAGCCTTGAAATTGCCTTGCTTCAGATATACTTTCTCCTCTTCATGTAATAGTTTTAATCAGATACAAGAAGTCACAAGTTTATTATGTATTACTTTCCTTTATCATTTATTTGAAGAACTAAACTGAGAAAACATTTTGGCAAGGATTGGAAAAGGATAATTTAAGGATAATTATAAAAAAAAAAAATTGGCACACTTCAGACATCTTATCCAGCACAGGAATATTAATTGTGCCTCCTTGTAATCCCTAAAATGCATTTATATTAAGTATTTTTATCCAAACTATAGTGGGAATTTATAGGACATCATGAACCAGGGAAATCATCACTTGACTCATCTCAGGCAATTGTAAATCCTCTCTACAGTATGTATTTTCTCAGCTATTACACAATCTCAGACATCTGTGAGCGCTCTTCCAGGATTTAGCAGGACTAAAGAGGGCTCCCTTACTACAACTTTAATTTTACGAAATGGGAAATGTGATCACTCGAGTATATTCATATTATTGAAATAATGCAAGAAACAGGTGTTTTCCAATAAGAACTCAGTTCCCAGTTGCACTGTTCCATTAAACGGATTTCCCTACTTCTCTCTTGCCTGACAGTGACCCAGTTCCAGAGCTGCTATAATTATTCATGAGAAGCCGGAAAAGTTTTAAAGGTTGTTCAACTATTTAAAGTTTAGTTCTCAAGAAAATGGATCACTACAGTTTTATTCAACTAATTTTTATCTATATTACTGTAGCCCTTATATAATCTAAATACAAAAAATTTGGCTAAGAAGGGAGCAACTAATGGTCATTGGTTTGATGCACTTTCTATGAGCTTGTAAATTGCTTCAGATTTAGGTGTGCCTCCGCCTACAAAAAGCTTCATATTTCGAAAACCAAAACCACAAATGGTTTTGAAGTTGCTAAATATTTAGTTTCTTGTTTTTCCCATCAGTTTCATTTCTCCCAGGAGAGGAAAGTGCTAAAAGTCCATTAAGACAGACCGACTGCTCTAGCAGTCATCCCAGATCAAGAAAGAGTAGGAAATACTGGCAGTCTTACATTACATTTTCAAGCAATTCCTCGTTAAATTTTGCAGATTCTCGTGCACATTCTAAATCCCTAAGGGATTTAGGGAAACCAAATCTAGAATCCTTATCTTCCAAGATTTGCTCCTTATCTGAATAAACATGCTCAACCAGGGTTCGTTGAATGCGTACCATACAGCCCTTTGTAACATTAACTCCCTAAACAAAATACAGATAGACTCTGCATTAATTTCATCTTCAGTACTATTTTGATTTTCTTTTACAAATAAGCTTTTTTAATTAGTTCCTGTCGAATAGACATATGGAAAACTGCTTTAAATATGCACAAAAACAAACTGAAGCCAACGTAAACTAAACTGACTTATTTTATTAAAAGCTATCACATTTCACATTTTGCTTCACTTATAGCACATTTGAATTTTGAAAAAAAAGCTCTAATGATACACAGATTTCCTTTTCCTATTTAATTTGCAAGTATAATTCTACCAAAACAAATAAGGAAATTGTGTCCTGGAAGTAGTTTCTACCAGCTAAAAACATGAAAATGTCCAGTTTGGTAGCCATTTTCAAAAGTAACCTTGGTGGATAAATCTTTGTTCACTATACTTCAGAAGAAAAGAACACAGATTATGAAATACTTGCATCACTTTAAAGGTGCAACATCGATGCAGCTGCTCTCATCTTTCTAATAACAACATGTCAGATCTGATCCCTTACAATCTGAACTTTCAAAGCCTCTCTTTTCACAGTAATAAATACCTCTGTGGAATAGCAAATTTCAAATCTGGATTAAAATATTAGGTACAGTTTTTCTAACATGAAAAATCATCTTTATAAAGTAATTTATGCAAAACCAAGTAGCTAGGATCAGGATACTAATTACATGTAGATATACTGCCTGTCTAACACCAGATTTTTTACCCTTCGCTCTAGGTAATGCATTGTTGCTGAAAAATTTTTAGAGGCCCTGCTACAGGCTAAAAAATCTTTAGCCCTGGAGAATTCTTTGCTTCTGCATTAAGAGGTCATTATATCAGATTAAGTTTGATTGAGTACCAATGCCACTCAGAACTGGCTTGACTTTTCAACAGTGTTTGTCTCACTATATTGAATAGTACTTTATGTGCAGGGAATTAACAAGTAGGGTTTGCTGGTCTGACATCGAACAGCAAGCCATCGTTTAGCTACTTCTTGTTTGATCCACCACTCAATTTCTAATCAGAATGGAAAAGCACATTTTGAGGGTAGCCTGACAGATTACATCGTAGGAGCAGATCTCAAGTCAGCAAGACAGTGATGAAGCATTTGCTCACTACAGTGCACATCACTCCTTTTAAGAGCTGAAGTGTAAAACATGGATGATAAGAAACAGACATGCAGTCATCTTTTAATAAGAATCAAAAGGATGTAATGTGAGAAGAATGGGAATTCATCTTCAACACTTTTCCTCAAACATTGTGCATAAAGAAGGTTATCTCTTTAGGTCATATACTAGCCTAGTAGCAGAGAAGGAAAAACCCAAAACAAAAAAAAAAAAGACCGTTGCCAAAAGGACAACATATTCCAAAACAGCAAGGAGAGGCTTTTTGTAATCCATCCTCTTTTCCCTGAATTTCTGCCACAGGGATCTCAAACACTGGGTCTCTGAGGACGAAGAGATGCCAGCTGTCCTCCTCCTGAGCAGCCCCTAGCTGTTAATTCATGAAGTGTCAATGAAAGGCTGCCTGTTCGCTGTGTCCCTCAGGCTGGCTGCCTATAGCAGTGGGTGGTGACTAGTGGCATGATGTAACCCAAAGTGGCTGTCGGCAGTAGGTCACGGTTCATCTGCTTCCACTAAGGAATTGCAGCTGTGCAATCTACAGCCTTTACTCAGGAGAAGATTGGCCACATGCTCGAAAGCATTCTGTAGCTGTTACTTCTATCTTCGCCAAAGAAAGACACAGGAAAGGAGGAGATTAGGGAGAACTACAGTGGGTCACTGGTATGGCCGACATCCAGCCTCAATGAGACAAGGGCCATTAAACAAAGTAATCACAAAGTATTAAGAGATGCAGGTGACGATTTAAGGAATATAAGTGCTAAAACAAGCAAAATGTTAAAAATGCTTTTTAAAGTCTCCAGCCTCCCAGGTACCAATCCACCTTCTGAGCAGTGGTACCCTGTAAAATGAAGCACAAAGCCCACAAAAATGAGTAATATCAGTTCTTCAGAAGAAAGGGCTAGTAATTCAGAAAAACAAGGTAACACAAAGAAGTGGAAAAGAATGAAAATATGTTAGGAAATTGCTGATTAGATCCATTCATTTCACAAGAAAGTTAGTGAGTTTCTTATTTCAGTGTGTGCCCATTGTCTTTCATTTTCATGAGAGACATTCCAGTGAAGATCAAAAAGCATTTTTTCAAGAACAAAAATAAACTAGTAAAAATACAATCAAATTTGATGGGAAAATACCTCAAGTTTGTCCTATAGCTATAAATATGGTCTAACCTAGTGTCAAGGATGAGCCTGTGTGAGCACCCAGTGAACTTCAGTCATGAAATCCCTACATGGTCCAGTATCTCCCCAGGCTCCCATCTGCATTGGTGAGAAAATGGATTTATTTGGAACAGTGAGTTGACTGCAACAGAGGGGACTTACTGAATTCTAGCCATTTTCAGAACAAAGTGAAACACTACTTCATCCAGAAGTGTTCCATGTGGAAATTTTGGATTGTCTTGAAGATGCTTCCTGAAAAGTAGTAAAAGTGCATTTACAGTTTGTATGTTTCAATATGATGTTTAATATCCCGGCTGGCAGAATCCCAAACTTCCTTCAGATATCCCCTAAAAGATTCCTCTGCAGAACTGAATAAAAAGTGCAGAAATATACCAGTTACAAACAGTCAGTAGGAACTCTGCAAGTGCAGAGTCACTCAGGGCCATCCAAGTGTAAAAAGTGGTTCAGAGAGTTTCACCTGATCCTGCTGAAGACTACAAGGAATCTTGATATCATGATTTGGGTAGCAACCAATCTTCCTGTCTGAAAGAATTAACAAAAATTCTATCCTAGGCCACTATTTGGGCTTTCTATTAAACCAACTTTCTGCCTATGAGTGTCTGTGCAACAGCCAGGCACTAGCTAAAGAAAGAGACATTCCAAGTAATTCCAGAAGCAATTTAAGAAGGAAATTTTTGGAGAACAAAGATATATGAAACATATTTCACAAATACATATATTTAATTTGCAAAATAAAAAGTCTGAATTTCAAATTGGTAACAAAACAACAAAAAGTAATTAGAACAAAACATAATAGAATAGTACAGCTGGAAAGGTTCAGCAATGATCATCTAATCCAAATACCTAATAACTAGGTAACTAAGATTGTCAATTTTCAACCTAAGCCCTCCTTTTAAAAGGATATTTTCACATAAATTATAGATTTGTCATGCTGGGGAAGAAGTTTCACACAAATAGACATGCAGGTGATTTGTAATTCAATCCTTTTCCTCATTAGAAGAACTGAATTGCATAATGACAAAAATAAATAACTGCTGCTGTAGACCACCTTTAGCTGTCAAAAAGCAGAAATGGAAACAGGACTCTTCATGTATGTAGACCAAAAATGTACAACAAAATCTCAGGTCAGGGTGAGGAGGAAATGGAACAGCGTTAAACAAAAAGAGAAGAAATTCTTGTTTTCGTAACTCTAAATCACAGAAGATATAATGTTATATAAAATACAATACAGAAATAAATTTTAAAATTACACTGAAAAGTTGGAGAAATCACAGAAAACATCAATAAGTTGAGAGAAAAAATAAGGTAGGAATTACAGAGAGTGAAAAAGATCCAAACTTGGCTTAGAAAATTCATGTAGTCCATGAGAAACAAACTAGATTTTTGTAGAATTATGTAAGAAGACTTCATTATGTAAGAAGATCAACACACTGAACAGACTACAGTGACATGCATAAGATGTAAATCTAATTGCAAAATAAAACCCAAAAAAACCTCTGAATGCAGGTAATGTGAGGAAAGAATTGTGCAAGAAGAGTTAAAATAAAACTGTTAGGTATGCTTTTATGTATTTAAAATGATTTGTGAGAAAAATTATTTTGTGAAAAAGTTACTAAAAAAGAAGACACTAATGAGACTGTAGAATATGTCTGCCAATCACAACTACAGTCCCACTTGGATACATGCAAATATCTCATTCTTATTATTGGAGAGGAAATTACTGGCAAGGATTGTGGGTTTTTTACAGAAAACTAATATCCAAACATACTTTGGAAAAAAAAAAGACTGCCAACAATGGTAGGCTTAGTAATTTGTAGCTGTCATAGCTAGTAAAACTTGAAAAATGAATGAAAAGCATGTAGTCAACAACAACAGCAGCAACAAAAACAAAGGAACTACTTGAAGACTAGTTTTAGTAAGCAGGAATGAAATAATGGAAAATGTGCTCAGATGCTTATTTATTTATTTAAATAGAAAAATTATAAGATAAAAAGTAAATTGGTAGAATGGGCTTTTATTGCAAAATTGCCAGTATGGGAACGCGAGAGAGAGTAAGGATTACTGGCTGGAAACTCTCTGTCTGTGTATGTGAGGGCCCAGGCCAGGACAGGCCGTTCCGCGGCCTTCNCTGTCTGTGTCAGTCAGTCAGTGTCAGTCAGTCAGTCAGTGAGCCCTGCCGAGGCTCAGCCCTGCCCCTGCCCTGCCGCTGCCCCTTTGGCAGCCCCAGCCCGGCTGTGTCACCCCGCGGTGGCTCTCAGTCCCTGGCCCAGCGCAGGCAGCGCTGCACAGCCACCCTGGAGCCCCAGCCTGGCCTCGCAGGGCCAAATGACCGCAAGGCCCAGCTGGGGGAAGGGCCAGGAAAGCCAAAGGGTGTTTAACCTGGGACGCAGAGGCAAGCACATGTCTTGACCCTACCTTCTCTATGAATTTTTATCACCTGAACACTGTTGGAACCAGAAGTGATAGTCATGTTTGTTCTTTTCTATATCTTTTTTGTCTTTCTCTCCCTCTCTTACTTCTGGACACTGGGACAGGTTGCCCAGAGAAGTGGGTGCCCCATCCCTGGAATTTTTCAGGGTTTGATGGGGCTCTGGTCTAGTGAAAGGTATCCCTGCTCATGGTAGGGGGACAGGAACTAGATGATCTATAAGGTCCATTCTGACCCAAACCATTCTGGACTTCCATGAGGATAAATAAAACAATCCATCTTCTGAAAAGATCTTTTTGAGTAAACCCTGTAACAATTCCTTCTGTAAAACTCTTTCATTATATTAACAGAACAGTTAGTACTATATCAGTCAGTATGATAAGCTTCCTTCTTCCATGGTATGTACTTTTCCCCGCAAAGTTAAAAAAGCATCACATAAACTCAGTGAAAATAAAACTTAAGAGAATTTTGAATTTGCGAGTACCAGAAAATGCCAATACAAATTTATTCCACATATTTTATAATGGTTTTTAATATTGTTAGGCCTGACTGGAAAATTGGAATTTCAATGTTACCTTTTGTCTCATATTAAGAACACACACACAAAAAAATCAAAGTAGTGGGAAAGAAACAAAAATTCTGATATGTTTTGATATTTTCAGTTACAAATATAATTGAAAGTAAGTATTTTTAATTTTTCGCATGTCTTAAAACAATTTATACAGTCTCTACAATCTACAGCTTTCATTCTTCTATTATAATTCAGTCACTGTCAGACTCAAATGTACACATTCATACTTGTCTTCTCCTTGCTGCTCAGATAAAGACTTCATTACCCCTTCCATAAGACAAATTTGTATCTGAGTTCATGGACAGTTCTATGATTTTTCACTTACAAGCTTTTGCCCCAAGTAATGGAATAAATGTTCTGGAACAAATAACAGCAAATTTTATTTTATTTACTATTCCTTTATTCAGAATTAAATATTTGAATGTAACATGTTTTTATAAAATCTGCATCTGTGTTTAAATAAAAATTTCTATATATATATAAATAAAAAAATCATTTCTCCTGTGCAAAATTTTGCTTATCTTCTGTCAAAACCACTAATTTCTGAAGAATTTGCCCACACATATCTTACAGTTTCTTATAGTGCTTAATGTCAGAGCTGAGTGGCTTAATTTCTTCCCTTACTGAATTGCTCTTCACTTATAACAAACTTTTTTACTGGTTCTGCATCAAGCAAGTACAGTAAAATTGCACTGGTTTGGGAGCAGTAAAAGCCAACTAGAAACTTTATTCTACAAAATTAAAATCCATATAATATTCACTTTTTCTCTTCCTTTTGCCATTGCTTTTTTGATAAATCATCTGTCTTTTTTGAAAACTCACAGTTTATCTTCTTGGAAGATAAAATATTCCGTCCACCTGTATAATTATACTCCTGTTATTAAAAGAGACGTATGATATCCAGAAATTCGGATTTAAAAAAAAAACTTGTCTGAGTTAAGATTTACAGAAAATGTACAGACATTGGTTCTCTCCTCATGCCTTCATTTTCCTTTTATCCCCACTAACTGGAAATCTGCTATAAAAAGAATCTATTTGGTACAGCACTGAAGTGATCTGTTTTGATTTTTAAAACTCTTATCTCACACAGATTTTCATTCATTTTTACAAACTAACTCACCTTCATCAGAGTTCTTGCAAGGCTTTTGCTTTTTGTGCAATTATGATGCCAAGCACGTTTCAAACTTATTTCTGACACAGTGGCTATCTGCCATCACTGATCATCTCCCATCACCAACCACCTCCCTTCCCTTCCTGTTTTCTCTAAATCTGACCTATATATTGCCAGCTCCACCACTTGGGAAGTGCCTTTCACATACAGCTACAGAGGACTTCTCAAATTCTGTCTGGGAGGCAACATAAAAACCTGTGGATCGAGGGAACCACCAGAGTAAAATACAAATTTTGTGTCCAGCATGGCCATTTGTGCTACCGAAACCCCTGCATCTTCTCATTGCTCGAGGAGCACTGAACAGGGCTCCAGAAACAGCACGTTTCCTCCTGGCTGCTTCCTGCTAATGATCTGAAGTCTGGCAAAGTCACTCGAACCTCTCCCCTCTCCACACCCAATCCCTTGGTCATTAACCTTCCTAGCGCTGACAACAACGACAAAATCCGAACCATCTTTACATACACAGGGAATGGCTTTCCAGGGATTTGATCTGCAGCAAAAATCAACCCTTCTGAGCCCACCGCAATTTTTAAGAGTGCTTTGGTTATGGAGCATATTAGCATTTTACATGCTGCAACGAGAGAAAAAAAGCCAAATCCAAATCTCTAACAGTTTGTTTAACTTGCCCTCAATTCCACTACTCCTTTCTCACCCTGCACACCCACATACATTTTATGTCTTTATTACATCAGAGAATGCTGTCTCAATTATGTAGTACAGTATAGTACAGTACATCTGGTGGCTTAGGAAATAAATCACAGGACTATTTTTCTAAGCATTTAAATGAAATTGTTTTATCATTGGCTTCTTCCTACTAACAACACCATCCGTCCAAATGGCTTGCTTGGCTTTGTGAGCTTTCCTACTAGCTCACCAGGCCTGGCACAAAAATTTCACAGCTGTGCCATATGTTTGACAGTGCTAATGAGTCCCTGGTTACATGATGAAATTTCATTTTGTGTTCCTCAAGCCTCCACTCCCCACATTCTACGAGGATGACAGACAAGTTTGGGAAACCAACCCTGTCTCCCTTTCTAGCAAAAGAGGTATTAGTGAACAATAAAAACCAACCTTTTATTTGGGAACTCCCAACATCTTTTCAAAACACAGCTGGAACAAACTCCAAAGTATTAAGGCCTCCGGTTCCCCCTCCCCACCCCACTCTTCCCCCACCCTAATCCAGTCATGTGAATTAAAAGCACAACACTCACTCATGTGGTTTTAACTAGTTAGCTATTGAAATCAAGCAAGTAAGACATTTATATACACACCATTTGCCTAGAGGTTAGACTATTCCTTGCTATTTCAGGTCGCTTTTACCAGTGTAGAGTTAAAATAGGGAGGTTTAAGGTTTAAATTTACTGAAACCCTAATTCTAATTCTTGTCATTGTTTTTTCAGACCAGCACATTATTTGGTTGCTTAAAATCCTCTATGTATTACAGGCCAACTAAGGCAAAGGCTGAACAGTAACTGAGCTGAGCCCAAACACTGACAGCTGTGTAGCCAGGACATCTGCCACTGTCTATATTGATGTGCTTGTAGTCTAATGCACCCTCTGATTACAATACAGAGGAAGTAATGGCCCAGATGTTACAGAAAAATCCATTTTTATCAACATACAAAATATTTAGTTGTCATAATACCGACGTATTTAGTAAATCAACTATATTGTTTGGAGCATCTACTTGAAAAGTGTCAGTACACTGAAGCTACATGTTCTCAGCTCAGAGTTTCAGGGTACATAATTCAGCACTCATGGTAGCATTTTGAAATAGCTGCACAATATTTCAAGCTCCTTCTCCCATATCTTTTACTAGTTCCGCTGTTTAACAGTACAAAATCAGCTGCATGCTGGGTAAATATTAAAGAAGCCTCAAACTTGGTGATTTTTGCACATAAGTGGTTCCATTGCATAAGAGAAACAAAAAAAAATCCTACTTGTTAAAAAACCCCACTTGTTAAAAACCTGCACTGATATATGTAAAGAACAAACAGAAACATACTATATTTCCCTTACTAATCTTTTATAAAAATCATCATTCCTTATTTCCTACAGTTATATATACACTTGCTTATTCATTTTAAGACTAGGGCGGACTCTGACTTTGCCTTGTAATTCCTATGAGGATGGACACAGAGACCAAAACATCCACACAAAAGCTGTGAGTCAAAGCTGAGAATCTCTAGAGTATTGAAATAAAAGCAGAGGTTAAAATCAGTACAAAATATAGCATTCATCACCTTTAAAACTTACATTTATAAAAAATGAGAGTGGTAAAACTGTAATTGAGAATAATAGTTTATTCAAATATTACTAATGCCAAGTGCAAGAAGAAATTTACTTTCCTATGAAACTGTCTTTGTACGGTTTCATAGGGAAGTAACATTAGGGTTAAGATTAGGTTAGGTATGGTGATACTCTCTTTAGTATATCAGCTCAATAGTTAATCCCCTCAGCCCAAGCTCCAGGTGTTTAGTATACTGAAAAAAATCACGTGGGAGACAGCATTAGATGGCAAAACAGCAAAGTTACTAGTATTCCTAGAATTTTCAAGTCATCAGAGGAAATTAGCAGAACTGACAGGTTCCTAATGATGCTTTTTAGGGTTTCATATAGAAGCAATAAGGCTTCCCTAAACAGACTCCATATTCTGAAGGCTATCTTCCAACTAAGGAGACTGGAGATTTAAAGATGGGTTTTCAGAGTACGCAAAACTATACATTTTCCCCTGACCTTTCATGTTTGTATTTGGTCAGAACCTATATTACTGGGCAAACATTACCACTTCCTAGTGGAGATTTTGCAAGTGGCTGGGCCAGGCTCACTGCTACTGTGGTATCTTCCTCAAACCATCTCATTTCAGCTTCTGGCTGGCTAAAAGTACATGAATCAAATATAAGCAATTCAAGCTACAAAATCACAATATATAAAATCTGCAATGTTCAATGCTTTACAGATAAGAACAGCTATACTACATGAGGACAAAGCTGTATATGGTTCAGTTGACAAACGGTGGCCACTAGCATCCGCTTAGGGAAGAGCAGGAGTAGGACAGGCATCCTTTTCTCTACTTACAACCCTTAGCAGGAGAGCATAGATGTATGCCTATATTCATGACATATTAAATATTTTACAAGTTTATGATGATTATATCAGAAATTCAGATCTGCATCTCTAATAACAGCTAAAAATTAATGGAAGTTGTTATTAATTATTTTAATAACAGCAGGTATAACTGTGCAGGAACATTGCTTGTAATCACCTCACATTAGAATTATGAGCCATTCACCACCAGAAAAGGCACTGCTAAAAAAACAAATTCTTTTAAAAATAACTCTCTCCAAATATGACTGCACTAGTGCTACCAGAAAAAGAAGAGCAGAATGAGTTCAGCTCTTTGGAAGACATTTCATTTCTGTTTTCTGAAAACAGTAGCTAAGCAGCAGAAAGGACTATTTATTCCTCTTATCTTTGCAAGGCTGTGGAACATCTAGCGCTAAATCTATGCCATCTAATTATCACTGTGCAGAGGATGCAGATTCTCTCCCCAAAAATACAGTAAGGCCGACTTCTACAGCTTTCCCTGGCAGCATAGTTAGTACTGCAGTTAGAATGTAGCCCATGATAATTTGCTGTTCAACTCTTTTATCTGAGTAATGAATACACATGGATGAGAGAAAGAGATATGATTATTCAGTTCAAAGCAGTCCAGCTCATTTGAACCTGAAACTGTTGCACTTTGGAATACACTCAGTTTTCAGAAGCCCCATTTATTGCTGAGTGTTGAATGTAGCTGGATCAAATTATCATGTCCCCATTATGTGATTAAAACAGCCCCTGATCACGCTGTTTCTATGTTTGTCTTTGTTTTTAACTTCCATGGCTCTAGAGTGTTCCCCTTTGCCCCCATTAAAGACAATCATAGATTGAGAGTTGGCTGCTTTGCCTTTTTATACATACCACTTGGATCATGAGTAATGAGGGGCATTTCATCTAGGGGTGTTCCTAACAAAGGGACCCTGTCCAATTGCCATGTGTCTGTTAGCTGAATGTTAAAACAAGGTAGATTAAAGTTAGGCAAGTCTCCTTGGAAAGGTATTAGCATGAGAGACTGTTTATTGCTAAAGCATTCTTAAGCAAAAATAGAAATATATTTAACACTGTGTTCTAGATTTCCAACACATGTATCCAAAGAGTTTTCTAATAATTTTGCACTGTCTTTATTCTCCTCAATAATGTAATTGCTCTGATAACCCCTCTTACTCTTTCATTACAGCTTCAACAAGAACAACAAATAGAAGCATTACAATACCAAAAGAAATTTCCAGGACTTTATAACTTTATGAGATTCCTCAAATTACCAGAAACAATAAGGCCATTAATTTAAAGATCAACTTAATCCTAACATGTTTAGAATTAGTAAATATTAAGTTCTACTCAAAACATTCCTTGGGGGCAGGCAAGAAAGTTTCTTAAGGAATGAGTTAGTCAGCATGGGAAGCTTAATCAGACCACTGTTTTACACTAGCCTGACAAATAGAGTTTGGGTGGAAGATAGGAGGGAGGAGAAAATAAAAAAAAAACCAACACATAAAATCTATCAGGACAAAAATGATAGACAACTTGCTTTTCTGAATTTTCGCTTTTGATGGCTTTAGCACACAAGTTCACAAGTTGAATGGATGAAGCCAAGGTAAACACACTAAGCTAAACACAATGTGTTTTATATTATCAGCTTGTCTTCCTTTTTGATACTCTAACCCATATCCCTGAATCAGAAGTATTTAAGAAATCAATCCTATGGCATCTTGAGCTCACATGCATTAATATTTTGTATTCTTTATTTACATGCCTTTCAAAAATTAAGATAAATAACCTAGGAAAGCATACATATTTGGTGGCGGAGTGGTCACCATAGCTTGAAGTCATCTGCAAACCAGACACACATGCCCTCCATCTCCTCCTCTAAATTACTGAGATGTAAAACAGAAGAGGTACCAAGGCAGACCCTGTTGAATGCCCCTTGTTATTTGCCTCCAGGCAGTCTACAACCATCTCAACATAACCATCCCAACAGTGTTTTACTCATTCATCAACCCAAGCTTCGTTGTCCCAAGTCAAATACAAGAATATTGTGGTAGACAATGTCAAAAGCTTTCCTACAGACAATGCAAATACTATCCAGAGCCCTCAGATTATCCATAAATCCAATCTTTTCATATCTCATAAGAGGCAGTCAGGTGGATCAGGCAGACCATGTTGGAGAAGACTGAGGCAAAGAAGGCACTGAGTACTCTGGATGTCCACTGGAAGCTCCTTCTATGCTTATATTATTCTGAAAAGAAAAAGTAAGGAAGATCCACCAGAGGAAAAATTATTACTTCTCTTTCGCATAGAGAGAGAGACTAAGTAGTAGCCAGAAGTAATGCAATTTTGAGAGATGGCATAGTGTCTCTGAGGCAGTAGAAGGAAGCATTTCCTTGGAACCAGGATGAATTTGTTACCACTGAACTGGCTGCAAGAAATTAACACTTTTAAATACTGAAATAACTGAGAAAAGCTTCTGAAATAAATCTGTTTGTTTCTGCTCCTACTGAAGTATTTTGTACTAAGTTGAAATTTTGTTCAGTCATAAAGGTGAATTTATTTGGTCTACTTTTAATTGCATTTCTAAGTTTAAAAAGCCTGTGGGGAATTCATTATTTTAGGCACATCCATCTCAAAGCTCTAACTGAATTCACATCTCATTGCTGTCATTTAATTGTTTATCTGTCAGTTCTCTTCTTTCTCAGTTTTACTGAAGAAATAAATGTTTATTTATTATTATTATTTAATCAGGGAAAAGGATAGCTTCAATCACCTCAAAAATACTTTCTCTACACTGCATTTTAGACAGTGAAATTTATTTCCAATTATTATCTACCACAGACATGCCTTAAAAACCTTTAGGTGTATATTCCTGGGGTAACATACAAGCTTTGGAATCACCTAATGCTGCTAAGTTAATTTTCCATACGTGAAATGAAAATTATTTTCCAAAACAAGATATACTTAAATTTTAAGAAGCCCCGCTGAACACTTATTTTACAGAAAAGAATGAGAAGTAATTATTTACTTAGGCTTCCTGTTTTGCATTTTTTGTGCACATAAATATAATACTTCACCAAGAATAATTATAAAGAATAATTTCAGCTGTATTATGAAACGGGAACAACTTTTTGTATGTGCCTATTAAAGAGAAAAAAGTTAGTTTAGGCTTCATGCCAACTTAATCCTTGGCATTTGTTCTTGAACACACAGCAACATAAGTTTCAATTTCTATTAGAAGTAGGAAGATTGTTTTTGTAATAGACCCACCTGTTTGCCGTGAAATGGGTTGAATCCAATATCCTGTTTTACATATGCTACATGATAATCTCATGTAGCCAAAATTCCTATTTTTCCATCATCCTTTACTGATGATATGCTTTAAAAAAATCTTTGAAAATACATTGGGATCATAAGGTATGAGAAAAATAGTGTTCTCTGAGTTCATTCTATATTATGTTATAGCAGTATAGCATATTACTGCTTTGATGCCAAGAGACTGCCTAAAAGAAAGTAGCTGGATTCTTTTCAGGACTTCAAAACACAGCCAAGTAAGATTTAGTGTATATTTCATCACCTTAACATCAGTTTAAAATACCACAGAAATAATGCAGAAAAATATGTCAGATAAGGCTTCACGAATTCTCACAATGCCAGCAGAATTTTAAGAAAAAAAAAATTAATGTCTTTAAACAGAGCAAAATCTGTTCAGGAGTTTCAAGCAGGTTTTTTTGTGAACTAATATGTATCTTTTGTTCACTGAAAGAATGAAACTTAAAAAATAATCATTAAAAGAAAACCCTTCACATTGTCACTGATTGTATCAATCAATTTCTTTTAGAGTTTACAAGGGGACTTTTCTCTTTTAAACCAGCTAACACCTGCAGTGTGGGTTTTTTAAGAGAAGGAACTTTATCCAATATTCACTGTTTTAAATTTTCGTATTGACAAAAATAGTCATGGTAATATCACATAATTCTTTCCCTGAGCACTCAAGAACTGTTGGGGATTGCTGTGTCATTTTGTCTATGAGACTTATTTCCACAAATACAAAAGTCAGTAGGGGAATTTCTCTCTTGTCAGTGATTTATAAATATGTGAATATTTTAATTATCTCAAATTTTTTTCTCAGTTTACAATTTTTGGAGTGATATTATTTTGTGTCTTTAAACCATTATGTGGCACAAAAACCACAATAAAGAGACTGATCTTCTAGGAAATTTACAAGCATATGAAAGAATATTAAGATAACTGCATTCTGTGAGGCTGAGTTTGAATAACTCATTCTTTTTTTAACATGGATTTCTCAAAAACAGAAAAAGGATTTTCTTGACACATTTGTGTTTCTCTGATGGATGCATTAAGTTCTCCTATCGGAACGACAGACTGCAGCTTATTACAGTGAAAACTCAGCGAAGGGAGAATATAGCATTATTAGCCTAAATTACCTGAATACTGAACTAATTAAAGATCCAATATGTCGTTGAAGTTATTTTGTAGTATACTGGAATGGCTTAAGTCAAGCTAAAGCATAGTGTTCTTGGTCGAAAAACACAGAAGTAAGTCCAAGAAATGTTATTGTACTTAATCTAAACAATAGAATGTTTCAGACCATAATTCTGGGAGCTAGCTGCTGGCACAACATCCTTTATTTAGCATGGTGCTTTGTTGCTTTGGACAAGCCACAGTCTGTAGCATCACCGTCTAAGAAATGTCAAAAAAATTGTTCATTAACAGATCACATCTACCTCTGGGTTTATGTTACCAAGTTCAACAAAAGCAGGTCATAAGTATTGTCACTTTGAATTATTTTGTAGAAGTATATAACTGCTAGATTAAGACATTCTGCTTGCTCAGAGAATGCTAAAATGAAGCTAAATAAATGATACTAAATGATCTTGAAATTATCACTATCAGATATCTTTAAAATAGTTGCGACTGTTCAGCCTAGAGAAGAGAAGGCTCTAGAGAGACCTCACGGTGGTCTTTCTGTACCTGAAGGGAGCCCACAAGAAAGACAAAAAAGACACTTTTTACAAGGACATGTAATGACTGGACAAGGGGGAACAGCTTCAAACTGAGAGAGGGAAGGTTTAGAGTAGATACTAAGAAGAGATTCAGTAGTGTGAGAGTGATGAGACGCTGGAACTGGCTGCTCAGAGAAGTTGTGGATGAACAACCTGGCAGTGTTCAAGATCAGGGGGCTCTGAGCAACCTGGCCCAGTGAAAGGTGTCCCTGCCTATGGCAGGAGATTGGAACTAGATGATCTTTAAGGTCCCTTCCAGCCCAAACCAATCTATGAGTCTATGTTCAACAGCTGTGTCTTGGGGTGATTTTATGATGATACTCTATTCCTTTATCGTCTTCTCTATGCCCAGAAATGGTTCCTGTAAATTTAAGGTGGGCCTGGGGGAGGGGCAGGAGCCTTGGAGCTCTTACGCTGGCTTTGTTAAAGACACTCTTGTGTGAAGAGAGTGTCTTTTTTTTTCCTTTCCCTGGACTGCAGCAGCAATCCTTCAGTGTCTATTGTGTTTTTTCCCTTGAACTGTTTGGCTTGGTTTTAGTCTCAGATCAGACAATTGATGGGAGGCAATCAGCCATGATCTGTGGGGAGCTGCAGAAGCTGTGGAAGCTGTTCTGCCCAGCCCTAGATTTCAGGGAAAGCTGAACCAATAAAATAAAGGACCCTGAATCCACCTGCTTTGTCTCCTGTGAGGAGAAGACCAACATCAGAGTTCACCAGGTTCCCATCTGGTTTTTTTCCCCAAGCTGCTGCATGGACTTTTCTTCCTTCCCCGAGACAAAGGCCAAGCACCATTTTGTTCCCTCTTGCCGCATGGTCAGCAGGGTTGGGTTTTTTCCGTTCCCTTGGCATTTTGGGTTTTTTTTTGTTCTGCTGTGTGTGGATGTGTGTGTGGGGGGAGGAGGGGGTAACATCCTGATAATTCAGTATCTCATACATATTCATTTTTTCCTGTGCCATGCAGGCACTTTTTTTGTCAATAAACAGTTGGTTTTTTTACTTTCACTCACTAATATCCATTTTATATCAGTGGGAAGGGATTGCTGAAATCCTTTCCTGTAACAATGTGGGTTTTTAGGATTCCATGTGCTCCCTTTGTTTCCCTG